>PVJC01022731.1:0-27045 GCA_004026665.1 Murina feae
AGGGGAGGGCAAGAGTCTGAGAGATCAACATAGAGGGGGTGCCTGCTCCAAGCCTCCACGGTGTGCCTGGGGGCAGGCCCCCGGCAGGTAGACACACACAGGAGGACTGCTCCGAGCCTCAGATGTGGCTGGGGGCAGGTCCCCAGTGGCGACACACACACATACACACACACACACAAAAGGCGCCTGGCAGACTGGGACCGTCATAGGACATCCACTGAGGGGTCCCAGACTGTGAGAGGGCACAGGCTGGGCTGAGGGACTCCCTCCACCCCGAGTGCACAAATTTTTGTGCACCGGGCCCCTAGTTATCCTATAAAGGATAATATGCAAATCGACCAAACAGCGGAACAACTGGTTGCTGTGATGTGCATTGACCACCAGGGGGCAGATACTCCCACAGGGGAAGCGCCACTCAGCCAGAAGTCGGGCACACGGTTGGTCAGCGCAGCGGTGGTGGGCGCCTCTCCCACCTCTGCTGCAGTCAGACATCCCCTGAGGGCTCTCGGACTGCAAGAGGGTGCAGGCCAGGCTGAGGGGACCCTCCTCCCAGTTCACAAATTTTGTGCACCAGGCCTCTAGTTATCTATATAAAAGGCTAATATGCAGTGTGCTCTTGGGAGTTTGATTGCTCACTATGACATGTGCTGACCACTGGGGGGCAGTGCCAAGCAAAGGAAGGCCCTGGCTGGCAGCGGGAATGCCTCATTCGGCTCTGATTGCTGGTCAGGCTTAGGGATCCCACCCGTGCACAAATTTCATGCACTGGGCCTCTAGTATGTGTAGAAAAAAAGATAGAAATGATGCATTAAATCCTTAAAAGTATCTATGGGAGAAAGTGTTATAGAGATTACTTGGGTTTATTAAATTATTTTTGCAATAAATTTGAATATTTTTAAATCATGGATTTGTAGATTTTTAAACACAATTTTATTTCAATTTTTAAAAAAATCTTTATTTTTGAAAGTATTACACGTCCCCTTCTTTCTTCCATTGAACCCCTTCATCCCACCTCCGCCTCAGGCCTTCACCACCCTGTTGTCTATGTCCCTGAGCTATTCATATATGCATACAAGTTCTTTGGTTGACCACCTTCCCCCCACCCACCCTCCCCTACCTTCCCTCCCAGGTTCCCCATTCTGCCCCATGCTTCCATGTTTCTGAATCCACTCTGTTCATCAGTTTATTTTGTTAATTAGAGTCCACATGAGTGAACACTCAAGAATTTTTAACCAAACTAGTAGCTTGCTCTGCATAGGTGGATGTGGCTGTAAGTGTATCACTTGTCTCAGAACCTGTTGCCTCATCTGTAAGGTAAAACCACTTAGGTGTGGTGTAATAGGCAGGTGAACAAATGTAGCTCAGTGCCTATCAGAGATGCACTCAAGTACAATGGAACCTCAGTTTTTGAACTTAATTCATTTGGGAAGGCTGTTCAAGAGCAATTTATTTGAAAACCGAATCATTTTTCCCCATTAGAATAATGTAAATTGAATTAATCCTTTCAAGACCTCCAAATAATGATTCCTTGTTCTAGCCTTTCTTATGTACTGTTTAATCTATAAACATTTCTTTTCTTAAATTTATCAAACCACTCCCTACTAGCCTTTAAACAAATTTTTCATATATCACTGCTTCCAAAATATCCCCGGCTAACTGCTTTTCATTTATCCAATCAACAACAGTTTTGCTACTTATTAAATTGCCAGTGATTGTTTTGTGAGCAACATTAGCACTTTGTTTTAAAATTGTGCTAATCATTGATTTTGTCAGCAACAAAAGCATCTCCTCTTTGCTACCTGGAAACAATGCTTGTCATGCTATCAGCATGAAAAGGCTGTCAGGTCAAAAACAAGTTTTTGTTGACAGCGAAGACATTTTTTCTGTGAACTTGGTCGAGAATGGAATTGTTCCAGGTGGGAAACATTTGAGAAACCAGGTTTAACTGTGTTTAATTATCAAGAAACTAAGTTTGTACTTAATAAATGTTAGCCCATCTTTCTTCAGTTTTCACTTTAAGGGCCTCTATAGCAATTCTTAAGCCCTTTGATACAGCCCCTTTGAGATTCTGATGAAAAATATGCTAAAAAGTTTGTAGTTTCATAGGGTTCCTGGGAGTCCTTGGCCTGTAGACTAAACTCATTCAGTTAATCCCATCCAGCTTCTATACTGAAAACATTAATGAGGGCTTAATTAAAATTAAAATATATGTTGGAAGTGTATGATTAGGTTAAAATGCTCCTTTCCAATCTCAGATAAATGGTTCTCTGTATATATGGTGACATAAACATTGTTATATGTACTACAACTGGTAATGTTTTTTTAGTGGCATGATTCTCCTCATTTCAAACTGATGTAATTCCAGCTTGAACGCAGTTTTTCATTTTACCAACTCTACCTTTGGACCACTTGTTAACCCCCCCATTCATTCTACCTTTGAAAAATCACCCAGTAGTCTTCTCCAAGTATACCAATTGTGGTTAATGTGTATTGGTTTTAGTAGCAAAATAAGGGAAATATACTCTTAATTTACAAATTGTCATAAATCTTTCAAAGCCCCTGAGATTCCAGGTGTCCCTGTGAAACTGGCTACCTTCATTTTGGCGTCTAATTACATTTATTTAAATCTAAATTAGAGCATCCCAAACAAGGAAAACCAAGTTTCATTAATACACATTTAATAAGTCTGCAATATTTAGGCAGTAGAGTTAAATAGTGCATAATACATGAATGAAGCTACTGTTTTAAACATTTTATTTTTCTCATACTCTTGAAACAAAACATTTTTATTTTTGTGCTGAATCTCATATCTCCATATAAGTAATAAGACTGATACTGTTTTATAGAAAAACACTAAGTGCTGTAATTGGGGGGAGAGGGGAAGGTTTGTATTACATTGAAAGACTTAATAGGCCAGGCCAGCAGCTCAGTGGTTGAACATTGACCTATGAACCAGGAAGTCACAGTTCAATTCTCGGCCAGAGCAATGCCCAATCCCCAATGTGGGGGGCTTGCAAGAGGCAGTCTCTCTCATTGTTTATGTTTCTATCTCTACCTCTCTTTTCCTGTCTGAAATCAACACAAATGTTTGATAGAGAAATGAGAATTAAAAACAATACTATTTCCCCCCTAATTTAGTGACAGATACGTAACCATGAATAAAACTATTCTTAATCTGTATTAAAATCATATTACATTTTAGAGAACTTTAACCAAATTTGAGACTTGCTCTAAACAAAACTAAAAATTGAGATACTCATATACCATAAAATTTACCATCTTAAGTATGCACTTAAAGTAGTTTTTAGTATATTTACAAGGCTGTGGAACTATTAATATAAATATTTTCATTCACAAAAGACCTTGTACCCCATTAACCAGTTAATTGCCATGACATTTTGAATTTAATTTAAAAAGGTCCCATGCTTGCGTCTATAAATGCTTATGGTGTACAAATGGCTAATAATCACTTCATTTCTTCCCTTGGCAACCATTAATCCACTTTCTGCTTCTATGGATTTGCCAATTCTAGACATTTCATATCATGGAATCTTTTGTCTGACTTCTTTTGCTTTGTTTTCAAGGCTTATCCATGTTTTATGTAACAGTACTCCATTCCTTTTTATTGCTAAATATCTGATTTTAAAGATACACCACATTTTGTTTATTCAATTGACAGCTACTTGGGCTATATCCACATACTATCTAATAATCCTATCTAATAAAAGAGTAATATGCAAATTGACCATCACTCCAACACAAAATGGCTGGCAGGGGAAGGCAGTTGGGAGGAACCAGGCCTGCAAGGGAGGGCAGTTGGGGGGGGGGGGAGACACCAGGCCTGCAGGGGATAACGGGATCCCATATTGGAGTGTGCAAGCTGGGCTAAGGGATACACTCCCCCGACCCCACACACACACAAATTTCATGCACCGGGCCTCTAGTTTGGCTATAATCTAGTATTATATACAAGTTCTTATATGGACATGGTCTCCATTTCTCTTAAATATGTGTATCTAGCATTAGAATCTTCTGAGGAACTGCCAAACTTCAAACTTTTTCACAACACAACAGGTAACCGTTTTACATATTAGTGGTATATGAGCTTTCCAGTTTCCCCACAAATTAACCAATACTTGTAAATTTCCCACATTCTTGATTATAGACAAGGTAGGTGTGAAATATTTGTGTTCCAATTTGCATTTCCCTGATGACTAGTGATGGATGTTGAGCACCTTTCCAATGTGGCTATCTTCAGAGAAATGTCTACTTGGATTATTTCCCATTAAAATATTTTGCTATTGAGTTATGAGTTCCAATATACTTAGCATCTGCTTTGCTCTTATATCCAAGAAACCATTGCATTGCCTAATTCATAGTCACAGACTGTTGCCGACATTTTCTCCTTGAGTTTTATACTTTGAGATCATATTAAATCTTTTAATCACTTTAATTTTTGTATATAGTGTGAGGTAACCATCCAACTTCAACCTTTAGCATGTAAATACCCAGCTGTCATAGAGCCATTTGTTGAAGATTCTTAACCTTGTTGAAAATCAATTGACCACAAATTTTATGTCTGGAGTCAAATTTTATTCCATTGGTCAGCAGATCTGTCCTTACGCCAGCACCACTGTCACAGTTAATAAATCATGTTCCGCCCTGACCGGTTTGGCTCAGTGGATAGAGCGTCAGCCTGCGGACTGAAGGGTCCCGGGTTCGATTCCGGTCAAGGGCATGTACCTTGGTTGTGGGCACATCCCCAGTGGGGGGTGTGCAGGAGGCAGCTGATCGATGTTTCTCTCTCATCGATGTTTCTGACTCTCTATCCCTTTCTCTTCCTCTCTGTAAAAAATCAATAAAATATATTAAAAAAAAAAATCATGTTCCCATTTATTAAGATTGTTTTGGCAAAAGAAAAAGATTGTTTTGGCTATTCTAAATCCCTTGTATTTCCATATACAAATTTTAGGATCAATTTGTCAATCTTGCAAACAAGGTAGCTGGGATTTTATAAGAATTACACTGAATCTGTAGATGAACTTCAGGAATATTTGAGCATGGGATTTCACTTTTTTTAGGTCTTCTTTCAATAGTTTTATGTTTTTCATTTTGTTAAATATATCCCTAAGTACATTTTCATGCTATTGTATATGGAGTTTACTTTATTTCATTGCTATATAGTACAACTGATTAAGGTGTTTTTTTTTTTTTATTTTTAGAGAGGGAAACATTGATGTGAGTGAAACCTGTATTGGCTGCCTCCTGCAGGCACCCCACTGGGAATGCAGCTCACAACTTGGTCATGTGCCCTGATTAGAAATGAACTGGCAGCCTTTTCACACATAGGATAGTGCTCAGCTGAGCCACGCTAGCCAGGCCACAACTGGTTTTTGTATATTGATCTTGTGTCCTACAACCTTGATGGTCATTAGTTCTTTTTGCATGGATTTCTTAGGGTCTTCTGTAAGATTTGTCATCTGTGAATTCACTTCTGCCTTTTCCATTTAGATGTCTTATTTCCTCTTCTTGCCTAATGGCCCTGGCTAGAACCTCATGCAAATGTTGAGTGAAAAGTGGCAACAGGGGGGCATCTTCATCTGGTTCTTTTGTTAATCTTCACTGGAGGATATATGCCGTTTCCCCCCAAATAAGACAGTGTCTTATATTAACTTTTGCTCCCAAAGATGTGCTAGGTCTTATTTTCAGGGAATGTCTTATCTTTCCATGAAGAATACAGTACACATTTATTCAACAACAACAACAACAAAAAAGGAAACTTATTACCTGTGTGTCCACACAATGTGCCCAACTCCTGCCCTGTGCGACTCACTGTCTTAATTGTGAGTCAGCCAGACTCCATCAAGGTAGAGCGAGCAGCAGGTGGCAGCTTGTCCTGGCGGCGGTGTGGGCTCTCTGATTAAGAGACCTCGCACTTCCTGTCTGCTCCAGCTATGCTGTGGTTAACAGTGAGCGGTGGCATCCGCCACTCAGGCCCAGAGACCAGAGTTACGGTAGCTTCAGGGGGCCTTATTATCGGGAAGGCCTTTTATGGTGGGGCTTATTATCAGGGAGGCCTTATTATCAGAGGTCTTTTCGGGGGGATGCCTTTTATTTCAGCAAGAGGCAAAACTGTAAGTAGGTCTTATTTTCGGGGGATGTCTTACTTTTGGGGAAACTGTGTGTGTGTGTGTTCTCCCCTCCCCCACCAATTGATTTTTTAGAGTGGAAGGAAAGGGGAAACAGAAACATTGATTGGTTGCCTCCTGCAGCTTGCCCCAACTGGGGAATCAAGCTGCGAATGAGGTACCTGTCCTTGACCAGAATCAAAACTGAAACCCTTCCGTCCATGAGCTGCTGAAGAGCAAAACTGGCTAGGTCTGGTTCTTGATCTTAGGGGGAAGGTTTTTAAGTTTTTTAAAAAAACTGATTTCAAAGAAGAAAGAGGGAGAGATAGAAACATCAATTATGAGAGAGAATCATCGATCGGCTGCCTCCTGCATGCCCCAACACTGGGGATGGAGCCCACAATCTGACCTGGAATCAAACTTCAACCTCCTAGTTTATACACTGAAGCTCAACCACCAGCCACATGGGCCTGGTGGTTTTTAAGTCTTTTTAGGTTTGGGGTAGATTAAGGTGACTAGATGTTCCGATTTTTAACAATTTTTCCAGCGTCCTGTGGTGTTTTAAAAAAGTCCCAATTTTTGGAAAGAATACACGACAAGCTGGGGAACGGCAGGAGAACGTGAAGGGAATATACGGTTTTCAGCGGCCAAGCGGTCAATGGTGTCCCACTTTACCAATGTTAAAATCTGGTCACCTTAGGGTATATGCCATTTTTCAGGTTGAGGAAGCTCCCCTGTAATTTTGGTTTGAGTTTATTAAAAGTATTTTGAAAGAAATATCAAAAGACTGATAAGAAGCATTTCAATACAGAATTCAAATAGAATTTAACTGATGACTTTCAATCTATACATGTAATATCTAATATATAAAGGAATTAACATGAATACTTCAATGAAATCTGGAACAGAATTCCCTCAGACAAAAAAATAAAATTACTTAAAAGATATATTTTCCTCCCATAGTGATAAAAATCTAGCTGGGACCTAATTTCCCTTTGTAAGAAATACATGAACCACAGCACTATTGCAAGGGTGGCTAACTTCATCAAGGTTTTGCAAAGCCTAAAATTCAGATGGGATACTAATAGTCACAGGTAATCATCAACAAATATTATGTAGAACAGAGTTGACATTTTTATGACTGATGTTTTAATGTAGTTTTAGGTCATTCATCTTACAAACTTTGGAATGTGTACTATAGGCATAAGACATTATGCCAGATCTTCCAGAATCAGTATTAATACAATCCTCAATGACTTTTTCTTCATGCTTGTCTCAGAGACTACTATATCTGGGTGTGAACAGCAGCATATAACCAACTAAAGGCCCAGTGCCCAAAATTTTGTGCACTTAGGGGTGGGTGGGTGGGCAGGGTCCCTCAGCATGGATTGTGAGAGGGCACAGGCTAGGCTGAGGGATGCCACCAGTACACAATCAGGCCAGGGAGGGACTGCAGGAGGGCTCCAGGGTATGTCTGGCCCATCTCATTCAGTCCAAATGGGCTGGACCCCATCAGCAAGCTAACCAACTGGTTTTAGAGCATCTGCACCCTGGTGGTCAGTGCATATCATAGCAAGCAGTTGAGCAGCTTTAGCATATCATGCTTTGATTGGTTGTTCTGCCATTTTGTCTATTTGCATATTACCCTTTTATAAAATAGGATAGGTCTGTGGTTTGCTCAATCCTGTTTTTTTTTGTTTTGTTTTTCATCAATTCTGTTTTTTTGTTGTTTTGTTTCGGAGAGGAGAAACATCAACATGAGAGCAAAATATCAACTGGCTACCTTCTGCATGTGTCTCAAATGGCAATCAAATCTTAAACCCAGGCATGTGCCCTGATCAGAAATCAAACCAGCAACCTTTCCATGCACAGGACAACCCCAAACTGAGCCACACTGGTCAAGATGGATCAACCCTGCTCTATAGTCTCTACTGGAGGTGAACATACAGTCACCATTTGATAGCCTGCAGAGAAACAAACGTCCTTTATTTAATACTGATAAATGAGTAAGTTTTTAAAAGATGGATAGCTTAAGTTTACAAAATTAAGACTATACACTAATGCCAACCTCTAAAAATGACAAATACTGAAACCCATACAAATTTAGAATTTTATAAATTAAAAAATAAGTTATAGGTTAGTGAAATTGTGGGAAAGACTATGTTAAATAAAATCTACATGCAACTAAATACATGTTTGTAAATACTCAAAGTCTTCAAAAGTCCTACAACCTTGCCTAAAAACATAGATATATCAAGATTCATAATCTATAAGAAACTATGTTTAAGGAAATACTGAAAATAAATGAGGTATATATTAGATGCATTAGAAACTACCATTTGAATACTATTTATTATTAAATATAGTTTAATTTTAAGAACTTAAAATCCATAAGTGGAAATTAGTTTGGATTGTCTGACAAAGGAAACAATAAAACTTGTTCTCAAAGACATACCAATACATTTCCTTGAAACAAAAGCTCAGCAAATGAGAATTTTCATACTATGCACTGGAATAACTAAAACTTTTATTAGATATGATTTTCCAATAACAATGTGAAAACTGGAACTATCAGTTCAAAGAGCAGTGAAGTCTGAAATTTTAAAAAGTAGACTAAATATTGGGTAGGGGATAAAAGATAAAGGAAGACGAAAATGTTTAATACTATTCAATATCTCCCCTCTGTACACAATGTTTCATATATACAACTACTCCATTTTATTGATTTTATCTAATAGTGAAATCCCCTTAAGTTGCATAGGGTATACAGATGGTGTCCAACTTGGGGGGAAAAGAAACACACTTGATTAACAGTTTTCACTCACACACTTTAGACAGACATTTCTTTTTTTTTCTTTTGCAAGATTTTCATAGTAAATTCATAAATATAGGAAATACTTTCACTCCTTTCAGTGTTAAAATAGAAAACCAAACAGTGCCAACATTAATGGCTTAATTATTGGCATACAAGAAAAACACAACACCAATGAGTTTTCTTCATTATGCATTTTAAATATCAATAAATTTTCTAATCTGTTATAGATAACAGCATTTAGTAGTTTGAATTCATTGAGATGTTGCTTTCAATTTGAAATATTGTATACATGTATATAAAAAATAACCCAATGTATGACCCATCTGACAGATGTTTAAGATCAATAAAGGCTTATTTTTTAACATGCAGTTAGGAGAGAGGGAAGCAAGCCAACCTCTCTACACTGTCTTGTTGCTGGCTTACTTTTGCAGTGGTATCAATAGTGGTTTTGGAGGGAACCATGTGACATCAGCCTATCTAAGATCAGATACCACAAAAGGGGTAAGGCGGAGGGTATGTATTGAAAGTCAAATTTTAAAAGTGTGCACTTTGCACTCTTTCTAGGTACAGGATAAAAACAGGCCAATGAAGAAAAAGTTCTATAATGAGGAAAACACTGCAATCAAATCAAGACATAATAGCCGAATTAAGTTCTTTTAATAGATTGCATATATCGATGGTTAGCCATAACTCTTGATAACTCTTTAAGAGTAGAACTTTATATCCAATTTACATGCTTCAAATATCACCTTTCTTATTACAGTAAGGTCTTGTATCCAAATATCCACTTGTACACTGAGAGCTTTAAGAAAAGCAGGACACAGAGGGAATTGCCATTTTTTAGCAGCAATGAAATATCATTAACCCCTTTTAACATACCGAATTCAAGTCACTATCAGAGGTGAGCGCACCACAAAGTCACCAGGTACAAAATTGCTAGTTCATTTTTAAATTAATAACTTGAAATTACCCCTACCCCCCACCCCATTATATCCCTTCTTTTTATAAACAGCAAACATTTTGCTATTTTATACATAGGCTAGCAGGCTTGTTTCAATATGAAAGTGCTAATTCATTTACAGATTTTTAAAAATCAGTTATGTAGTGCTACAATAAATGTCCAATCTACATAGGAACAATTTTTGATGAGTGAAGAAATGAAGATAGAATAAGGTTGTCGATTACCTTATTTACATATGGAGAATAGATACCCGAAGATGAGGAAGAGACAGAAAAAAGACAAATACTCATAGGTGTAGAAATTACATCTACCTTTGAGCTTATACTGTAAATGAGACAGTTTAAATAGTCCTGTAGCCCATGCCTATTTTTTCCTTAGAAAAAGAAAAGCTGCCTTCATGACATCCCCTCTTGTTTCATATTTCCACAGTGTCACTGAATTTTCAGTCAGAATCTTACTTTCTTCAAAAAATAAAGGAAATACCCCCCTCCAAGTTGCCTCCCACCCCCCACAAAATCCCTCTGGTTTCTTTTTTCAGTGCCAAGTTCCATGATCAGGTCTGCCCTCCTGTTTTTTTTGTGTATTTTTGTTTGGTTTGTATTTTGTCCATCTATTGATCAATTAGTTTAGAGTGGATAACATGAACCAGTTCTGAAACCGCTACTAGGAGGAACACAAGCTCGTCACTACAATCACACAGCAGGAAAGACAGTGGTAACTCAGTTCATCCCTGGTGCCGGGCCTCCAAAATTGAAAGAACTTGGCACAACTGGAGCACTGAATTTGTATCCTCCATGCTTCTCAATCATTTTGGATTCTAGAAAACAAGTAAGTGGTAGTTTAATAGAACATGTGATCATCTTACTACTTTGGAGAACAAAATTCCAAATTTAGAGTATTCTCTAAAATGTCCTTTGAGCTTATACTGCAAATGAGACAGTTTAAATAGTCCTATAACCCATGCCTATCTTTTCCTTAGGAAAAATAAAAAACAAATAAATATATATGTATATATATTTCAGAGAGGAAAAGAGAGGGAGAGAGATAGAAACATCAAGATGACAGAGAATTGCCTCCTGCAAGTCCCACACTGGGGATGGAGTTCACCACCCAGGCATATGCCCTGGTGGGGAATCGAAATGTGACCTCCTGGTTCATAGGTCAACGCTCAACCACTGAGCCATGCTGGCCTGGCAAAAATATCCATTTTTGAAATGCATACTGGCTAGAATGTTTAAAGATAAAGAGATAAGGTAATGTCTGAGATTTTCTTTACTATAATTCTAAAGAGTTGTTTCCAAAATTTTTAAATTTTTTTACACTTTTAGTAAGATTTTCAATTACTAAGCCATCACCATGTAATTGAGCAACCTTAAAACTTCTGCACAATGAAAGCAGTCTTCAGCTACACTTAAAATCAATAAAGTAACCAAACACAAAATTCATTTCATTTCATTCTTTCAGGTTACAGTGGATTCCTATCAACTACAACAACTGGAGCGTTTACATAGCTAAAAATAATATAAAATTTTAAACCTATATAAAATCATGAACTGCATTCAAGAGGGGTTGTGGTCAAATTAACATACCATGGGCTGCCCTTCTTTGATCAGCCAGAGTTGCTATATCCTGTAACTGTTTTCTTTGTTCTTCATTAAGACCATGAGTCAGAGTCTGATACCACACAGGATTACGATTTTGTATAGCTATCAAAAAGAAACAAAACGGGGAAATGGAAATAGTGAGAGAGACCTGGTAGCTCCTTTCTAGTTAGTCCCTTGAACTCCACCTCCAGTACTAAAATTCTGATCTATTTTACATTCCCTCATAGTAATTTTAAATTACTTGTGAAACGATATAGGGAGAAAAAATTCTGGTTTAGCGTTAATGCCTTAAAAAACCCAATCATTCTCATAATTCATATCTCCAGCATAAGGACTCATAACCTAAACCAGTTCTTATACAATTAGTAACAAAACTAGGAAAAGTTTAGAGATAAAATTAACACAACCCACTTAAAAAAATCCAGAGTTAAAACAATCCTATTTAATAAAAGAGTAATATGCAAATTAGGTGTCACTCCGTGACAAAGATGGCTTCCCCCATGGCCATAAGATGGAGGCGCTCATACCACATTCTATCTAATAAAAGAGTAATATGCAAATTAGGCATCACTTTGTCACAAAGATGGCTCCTCCCATAGCCACAAGATGGTGGTGCCCAGTCTGGCTCAGCCCCACCACTGAAGTGGTCAGGTCTGTTAACCAGGTAGGTGGCGGGGGAGGCGGGGGGCCTGAGGGGCAGAACAGGTGATTAGAGGGATATGGGGGTCCCTGTTCAGGCCAGAGGCTTTCACCAGAGGGCTCAGGCATGGACAAGGGTGGAGCCAGTGATCAGAGGGGTGTGAGGGTTCCTTAGACAGGCATAAGTCCTGAGAAGAGGCAAGGCTGGAGATCATAGGGGCCTGGGTTCTGCAGAACAAGCAATCAGAGGGGCAGGGGAGGAGCCTGCGATCTCAGGGTTCTGGGCACTGGTGGGACTGGCAATGCAGGGGCCTGGGGGTCCCCTGCCCAGGCCTGCAGCCTTGACCAGAGGTTGCCAGTGGGGCAAGGGCAGAGCCGGCGATGGCAGGGGGCAGGATCAGAGCCGGTGATCGCAGCGGCCTGGGCTCTGTGAAGCTGGAGATTGGAGGGGTCTGGGGGTCCCCTGCCCAGGCCTGCAGCCTCAGCCAGAGGTTACAGGCCTGGGCAGGGGTGGAGCTGGGATTGGAGTGACCTACAGAGGAAACACCTTTCCTGACCAATCAATGGCTAAGCTCCCTGTATGCTACTGGTAATATTCTTAGTAACTTTGCTAATAAGAATCCCTAAAGGTGATCTAGGGTTTTTCCACCATACTCCTGGAGAAAAAAAAAAAAATGAAGGTCCACTGCTGGAGGGCTAAGAAATGTCATATTCCTGCCCTAACTGGTTTGGCTTAGTGCACAATGCCTCAGCCTGCTGACTGCAGGGTCTGGGTTCAAATCTGACCGAGGGCATGTACCTAGGTTGCAGGCTCCTCCCTGGCCAGGTCAGGGCATATACAGGAGGCAATCACTCAAAGTGTTCCTCTCACTTTGATGTTTCTCTCTGTTTTTTCCCTTCTCTTCCACATTCTCTAAAAATCAATGGAAACATATCCTCAGGTGAGGATAAAAAAAAAAAAAAAAAAAAAAAAAAAAAAAAAAAAAAAAAAAAAAGAATGAAAGAAATGTCATATCCTATGAAAGACAGATCTTGAAAATGCCTAAAGAAAGTTGTCATTTCTTCATGGTGAAGGGACTGGAGTCCGTGTTGATGAAAACACCTTGGTGGCTGTGGTGACTGGCAGTGGCTGCAGCAGCGGGGGTGATGGGGCTGGTGGCTTCCCCTAATTAGTCTGGTTGCCTCCCACAAAGGGAGGGCAGACTGCGGCTTAGGCCCACTCCCCAAGGGGAGCAGAAAGCAGGCCTAAGCCATTAGTAGGACACCCCCTGAGGGTTCCCAATATGTGAGAGGGGGCAGGCTGGGCCGAGGAACCCCCCCTCCACCAGTGCACGAATTTCGGGCACTGGGTCCCTAGTTTCATAATCAAGGTTACTTTGGTTAGAATTTTCAGATCCCTAAATTAAAAAACAAAAACAAGAAACATTAAGTAGATGCATATAAAGGGGTGAATGGTACAAAATGCATCATTTCTTTCTTTATTGCCTATTCAAAACCTCTTAAATACATCTAGTGTCTTTCCATAGAAAGCTCTACAGGATTTAAGTAAAAATCGATATTCACACATTTTTTATTATTGCCTAAATAATGGTCAACATGGACATTTACTTTTATTCAGTTTCTTCTTAAGGTGAAGAAAACTCTTTGTAAGTGTCCTAGAGAAACATAGTAGCTTTCTGTTTACCCTTTGCAAGTAAAAAGGGTGGATCGTTCCACTACTGACATGTAAAAAAAAAAAAAAAAAAAAAAGTCAAACTCAACATGTGACAAAGGGAAAATGAATTTTCCCATCATGTCACAAGACCAGGTATAAAAACCTCACAATGTTTCAGGAAAACAAGACACTATAGTAAGCTGATATATAATGACAGCAAGTCCGACCATATATTTAGCTATTTCAATTAAATAGCTATACAAAAGGCATGTGCATGATGAGACATAAAACAAGAGAAAATGTTCTCTACAAAGATTTTCAAAAAATATTTTTTATCGAGTAATGAAAAGAATGAAAATTGACTCCTTCATATACTAGTTGTGCCAGGAATTTTGTGGGGAAAAATCTGTCATTCCATCACACAATTTTATATTTCTAATTTAGAGCATTTACTGTGCACAGGCCCTCTAGTATAATCTCTTAATAGTTTAGGGATTATACTTTAATTCTACAAAGTATAAAGCCATGGGTAAAAGTAAGTAGTTCTTGGAACCTTAAATCAATTTTTGCTGCCTGTCCTATAGCTCAGAAAACATTTCTGTGTGTTTCTTGTATCAAAACTTGTCATGGGCTTAGAAAACTAATGCCTTGGTTATGAGAGAACTTACTCTACAGCAAAGTTCATAATGCATAGGAATGATAAATAGCGCAGTACTTAATTATGGGAGAAAAGGGTATTTCAAATATACCAATTTTAATTTCTAAGCTGAATGATGGAACACAATGTTATATTTTGTTGAAATCCAAGCACATGATGATAAAAAAAAGGGGGAAAAGGACACCAAATAATCTGTAGCCATCCATACTGTGACACAGAAAAAAAGGGAAAGGGATTCCAATGCCATCTACACTAAAAAGAGAGAGATGCAAATTGACCATACCTTTGCAATGACCACCAGCCAATCAGGAATGAGTATGCAAATTAACCCAGTGGGTTACTTCGGATGCACAGGTGCTGAGCTGGGGCGGGGGTGTGGAGGGGGGGAGCAGGGCAGGACGCAGGCGTTCTGCACTGCCCCAGCCACTCCGGGCAGCATGGGAAGGTGGAAAGGTGGCTCTGGGCCTTAACGAAGGCAGAAAGGTGGCTCCGGGCTGCAGCGAGTGGTGCCGGCAGCCAGGGGAAGAAGCTCATTCTTGCATGAATCTTTGTGCACTGGGCCTCTAGTCAATAATAATAAAAGCGTAATATGCTAATTAGACTGGACATCTTTCTGGAAGTCCTTCCTTCCTGATGAAGCCATGGTGGCAGGAGGCCAAGACCCTTGCACGAATTTCATGCATAAGGTCTCTAGTTATTTATAAACTGTCTAATTCTCAGACAGCTAAGTGTGGATTTAGCTGGGAAGAAACACAAACACAAGAGTAAATACATCTGGGGTAAGCTGGGAGGCTAGAAATTAGAGGCGAGAAAGAGGAACTATCATTGTATAAACTTTTTGGACTGCACTATTTTCCTATAATATGCATGTTTCAAAATTATAATCTAAATAAAAATAATAAGATAAAGAAAATGCTCTCAAACTATGGCAACAGTAGAAATAACTTTGGTTACTTTGCCTAACAATCCTAAATCATATTCTATATGGTAAGATATACTCAAAACCCTTTAAGGCACAGATCTAAGAACATATTGGTTCATGGAAATGAATCATATTAGAAGTATATAAATTACATATAATGTGACTTACTTTGAAATATAGCTTTAAATATTTGATACTCATCAACAGGGTTATCTTCATCATCAATGATTGTGGAATAGCCTTCCAGAGCAGTCTCCTCAGCATCATTTTCTTCCCATTCATCATCATCTCCATCTTCACCTGCTTGCTTAGCCAGAATCTCTAAGTATTCTTGACCATCTTCATCAATGTCATCTTCATCACTCCCCAGTTCCTCTGCCAAGTCAAAAAATAAGCCCTTTTGTTAATATTGCAATGTTTGTTACTCAACCAACTGATAGTGATAACAGTGAACTACAAATCCTAATTGAATAAATTCAGGGAGGATTTCCAGGAATTGGTGTTCAGGTATGTGTTCAGCAATAAATAGGAAAAAAATTCTCATAGGAATGCAAGAAACCCAACCACAATTCTTAATATTAGAGGTTTGAAAAATGACTGCGTAATGAGATTCAGCACTTGGTATACCCTGAGCCTTATGACAATACACCAAACCAAACACTAATAGTCACATAGTTTATATTACATCCAAGAACTTGTTTTGCAAGACTTTTTAATGGCTAAGTTATGTTACTAAATAATAGACAAAAATGGCAATTGTTACTTTATTTTGGAACCATTATAATAATTTCTTAACCGACATTCTATTAATTTATACTCTTGAAGTCTATAGTGTCTTGTAGGTGAAATATACTAGGCAACATCCAATTAACTTTTATTTTAGAGTTAGAATGCTGAGGTTTTAGCACTAATAAATGATAGGACAACACTGAGATGATAGATCAACACATAAATGCCGAGAAATGCTTTATGTGCTGAAGATATAAGTGAGTTCCTGCCTTCTTAGACCTTAATGGGAAGGTAAGACTATCTAATAAAAGAGAAACATGCAAATTGACCATTACCACCAGCCAATCAGAGCGGCTGTATGCAAATTAACCCGGCCAACAGCCATGGAGCTAGAGCAAACCAAAGGCTTCTGTTGCAACTGCCTGCCTAGGCTGGCTGAGCCTCTGCTCACAGCCATGCCCACCAGCCAATCAGAGCAGCTGTATGCAAATTAACCCAGCCAAGATGGAGGCTGGCAGGGCGGCTCTGCACTGGGAGCCTCCACAGCCGGCTGGCATAGCTGTGCCAGGTGTGTCAGCTCAGTGGGAGGGGAGGTCTGGCCTGGGGCCTCCTCGGGCCATCCAGGAGCAGCTGTCCTGGGTCTGCTGCCTAGCTCCGCCCCCCGGGAGCCTCCGAGGAGTATCCAGGAGCGCCTGTCCCAGGTCCACTGCCTGGCTCCACCCCCTGGGGGCCTCCCCGGGGCATGCAGGAGCACAGGGCCTCTGCAGGGTGTGCAGGAGCAGCCGTCCTGGGTCTGCTGCCTGGCTTTGCCCCCCCGGGGCCTCTGCGGGACATCCAGGAATGCCTGTCCTGGGTCCACTGCCTGGCTCTGCCCTGGGGGCCTCTGCAAGGTGTCCAGGAACACCCGTCCAGGGTCCACTACCTTCATCCGCCCCCCAGGGGCCTCCACAGGGCGTGCGGGAGTGTCTGCTGCACAGTGCGGAGAATCCGAAGCCAGTTCACTGCCCAGCTCCACCCTGGGTGTGTTTGCTCAGCAGCAGGGCCCCACTGAGGGATTCTGCACCAGCGTCCGCCCTTGGCTTGCCACCCAACTCTGCGCCAGGTGTGTCCCCTCACCGGTGTGGGCCCACCAGGCATGTGCAATCATGGCCCCTCCGGTGGGAAACGTCCAGGCCTGCACTCACCAGCCTTCCCACCCCCCAGTGCACGAACCCTGAAGGGGCTGTGGGCAGCCTGAAAATGGCTCCGAGCCCCTCACCCAGGCTGGCCAGGCATGCCAGCAGGTGGACATCCCCCCCGAAGTATCCCAGACTGCAAGAGGGCACAGGCCGGGCTGAGGGACCCCAACCCCCTGAGTGCACAAATTTTTGTGCACTGGGCCCCTAGTCTTTCTATAAATAATGGAAATGAAAACATTTGGCTATGATTTCATATTTCTTTAGAAGAAGGGCTAATAAAACAAGTTAAGTCTAGTAATATTTCTAGCTAGGTAAGTTTGGCTTTCTCCATCCGAAATCCCTTACCCGTTTCATCATCATCATCAGCTTCATCATCATCATCACTGTCATTTTCATGTTCTGCATGGCAGGCATATGCTCTTTTTAATCCATTAAATAAAAGAATAAAAGCTGGCAAAATCTGTCCAGAAACTTGATTTAAAACTTGTGGTATCTGTTCCATATCAATAAGAGCACACAGGCCCAGAACACACATCTTTCTGTCATGTAGCCTAAAAAGTAAAATAAAGATATTTTCTTTTTTTCTTAATATGCAAAGTTCCTTACAAGGTTAAATAAATAAATGTCTAATATATGTCACTCACCCCAAGAAACAATCAACATCATTAAGCCACTGGGTAATAAAATGATTTGTAACTGGTTCAACGTTATTAGGGAAGCGAAGATTTTCTAAGGTGTTAAGAAGAAGGTGTGGATTATAATACAAAGCTGCAATGGCAACTTGCAGGCACATTGTTCGAAGTTCACTTGTCTTCACCTCTCTTGTCAGTCTCTCTAACGCTGCTTCCACAAATGAGGGAATGCACTATTAAGAAGAAAAATATTCCAAAATTACAAATAGCAATCTAATTATCCTACCCATATTAACTTACTTGTTCCATCATTTCATCCCTTTTCCCCATTAAATGATACCATAGTTTTTTTGTTGAGGCATTTCACTGGGAAATCTAATTTTAGAGAGAGATAAGTCTTCAACGAGATAGAGCCTCACCAGCAATAGCTATCATGGATTCACAATACTCCAAGTGGCTAACTTTACCGTGGCAATAATTTCTGCAATATATACATGTATCAAGTCATTACATTGTATATCTTCAACTTACAAAATGTTATATTTCAACTACATCTTTTTTTTTAAATTTATCTTTATTGTTCAGATTATTACAGTTGTTCCTCTTTTTTGCCCCCCATAGCTCCCCTCCTCCCATTTCCCACCCGCCCCACTGTCCTCATCCATAGCTGTACGATCATTGTCCATTCTCTTCCCGCACCCCCAACACCCTTTACCCCCGAAAATTGTCAGTCCACTCCCTTTCTATGCCTCTGATTCTATTTATTCACCAGTTTATTCTGTTCATCAGATTTTTTTATTCACTTGATTTTTAGGTTCACTTATTGATAGATATGTATTTGTTGTTCATAATTTTTATCTTTACTTTTTCTTCTTCCACTTCTCAAAGGATACCTTTCAGGATTTCATATAATACTGGTTGGGTGGTGATGAACTCCTTTAGCTTTTTTTTGTCTGTGAAGCTCTTTATCCGACCTTCAATTCTGAATGATAGCTCAACTACATCTTAATAAAGCTGGGGAAAAATTCTAACTGGAACTGACTGGAAATTTAATGACTAAATCTCTTTTATTGCCAAGTGATAACATAGCAAGCAATACTATCACAACATATTATAAGAAAATCTAGTCAAAACTTACCTTGCATGATAACAAGTAGTCATAAAACTTGCCAGTCATATTGAACACATATATATTAAACATGATTATGTATTTATTAAATTTAAAACCTATTTATCTAGGTGTCAGAATAAACAACTATGTATAGAATATATAACAAATGGCCAAAAAGAAAAAAGTGGAGGGAAAGATTTCCTCTTCGAAGCCTCACATACAAATTGTTAATAGTTAGCCTCACTGACCTGGTCAATGCCACGTCCTTTGCACTGTAGAATGATGACCTCTAATAATTTTGCTGCATGACACTCTGCATCTTCTCCTGCAACCCCTGTAAGAACCTGATGAACACAATATAAATTAAAACGCGGTTTCTAATCTGAGAATTTCTGTCCTGTCTTCAGTCTCTGTAGTATTTAAGATACTCTAAATATGAACATTCAATATTCAGACTATAATCTAAAGCATCTGGGAGGTTGCAGTTGTTTGTCATATTCTAGCAATCTGGGTTTTGGTCTACATAATCAAAGCACCTCCCCATAGTGCCATTCCAGATAGTAGCACATTGACAAACACTACTTTTCAGAGAAACAAGCAGAAGGATCCTACCTTCCTCAGGGATATCTGGTTCTTATGTAAAGAACTACAAAAAACTAAACTGATATTGTTAAGAAAATCTTTTCCCTACACAAGTCTCAAAAAATACAAAATACTGTGTGGGACAGGAGGAAGCATGAGGCAGATAAGAAATGTACCCACACAAAAAATAAAAAATATGGAGTAGGTGTGCTAGTTAGTACTAAAGGGCTGAAAATGTTAATGACAATGTTCTGGAATATGATGGTGTAGATATCTATTCCCTAAGTATTAACATGATAATAGTACTGGCGATAAACATTAAATAACAAGTAGATGATTATTTTGTGACTAAGCTGTCAGAAAGGAAATGAGGACAAGCACATCTAAAAACTTCATGGAGCAAAATAATTTTTTAAATGCCCGATGTTCAACTGTCTGCTGCCTCTCAACATGCACTTTTAGAAAATTAAATGCTATCAATCATAGTGACTTTGATATTGAAGAGCCTCAGTTCAAGTATTTTATTCCCTCTAATTGAAGAAAAGCATTTTTTAAAAAAGCATTCACCATAAGTTTATCTTATACATTTCCCAAGAAATGGCACAGTACTTTTGACTTTATAATAAAACCTCAGATGTTACAATCTTGCTATTTACTAAATAATTAGTGTATAGCCTCCATAAACCCACTGTCTCCAGGAATATTCTTTATAAAATATCTGTAATGATTACTGATCCTTTAAAACATATCTCAAGTTTAAGACACTTTTCTTCTTTAGATTCAAAGCCTAGTGAAGAACTAGGCTAAAGTTAAGATCCAAGCACTCTGAAAATCAAAACCATTTATAACTCTAGTTAAATGTCAGTGGGCAGACAGAAGACAAATAATTGTCAAAGCCATTACTGTGGAATCTAAGAAATCAAGGTCTTATTTAGTTTAAACTTTTAAAGGCCTTATTCTCTTAGACCCATATAATCTGTTTGCCATAAAGCGGTATCATGTAGCTTAACAATTTTATACTTTTTATAGCACCAGCTTCATAACATACGTTCTTCTATTAATTAAAAATGACCTACCTTTTTGCACATACTGTATATCATTTCAAGATATTTGGTATCAGATAGAAGTGTGTCTGTATCAACTGTCACATAATTATGAAGGAGAGGCATCATATCTGTATTAAAAAGCACCAGTTAATTACCTTTACTAATATAAATACTTTGGTTTAGAAAAATCACCTTAAAAAAAATAAAGCAAATCTGAGGTTGTTTTTTCTGTAACATTTGCTTTTAATTAAGGTATACTTATTTAAAGTTAGATGTAGGAATGAACCATTATTAAAGTGAATTCCTTTATAGTTAGTAGTTAAAACACAATTATACAAAGAATATGGACAGGGAGCCAGAGGATAAGAATATGTGTTAAAAGGAAAAAAAAAACACCACACAGAACACTAAATAACTAAATCAAAATATACAACGGAAATCAATGCTATCGATCCTTGAGCATTAACTGGTACTGGTAATTTATCCAAAATAATCATGTACTTAGAATATTCAAAAGTGAGTGTTTAATTGATATACATCAAAATGGGAAAAAAATCTTCAGTATTTCAATGCTGATTTAACTTACCTGTAAAGTAATCAAAGCCATCTTGTTGAAAAACCTCAAATACCAGAGGTAGAAGCTGCCACATCTGTGGAGACACTTGTTGACATGTCAAACTATGTGCTAAAGAGAAGATCTCCTCATAGAATTCTAAAAGAGAACATGGAGACATTAGTATAATGCTTGCTGATGTGAAATAACAAGTAAATTCTTACCACAATTAGAGGTATATACCTAAGACATGCTGTTGTAAAACAGTTCCAATGACCTGTAAGCAGATTCCTTCAAGCTGCTGAGTTATCTAAAAGAAAAGGGGAAAAAAAATTACATGGAGGAATCACAGCACCTGAATGAATTGCTGAGCAATGTATAATGTAATTCAGTATATTAAAATATAAAGTCAGTATTGTTAAGAAATCATTTTAGGTTTCTGCACTGAAATGATTCACTCATAATATTACGATGTTGTGAACCATAACAATGAGACAAACACAAGGAATAACATATGTAGTTTACCCAAAAATTAAAGGAGCCACAAACGTTCTGTAAACAGACTTTAAATCCTTTTGTGTGTATTAATTCAACCCAGATATAACTGAAAAGTCACTGTCAGTGACTTACAGAACAACTATTTGAAAAAAAACAAAAAACATTATTCTAAAAACTTCCAATAATTCTTTTTAAAAATATATATTTTATTGATTTCTCACAGAGAGGAATAGAGAGTTAGAAACATCAATCAGCTGCCTCCTGCATCCCGCCCCCCCATGTGCCTGCAACCAAGGTACATGCCCTTGACTGGAATCGAACCTGGGACCATTCAGTCTACAGGCCAATGCTCTACGCACTGAGCCAAACCAGTTAGAGCCACTTCCAATAATTGTTAAATCACCTCCACTTATATAATTATAGTAGATATAGAGAACCAAGGCCCCAAGTGTGTAAGACAGAAAATACAAGTTCTTTTTAATTGTTAGTATGGTCTTCAATTAGATCCCAAATACTTGAAATACATCAGAATGTTTATAAAGGCACAAGGGGAAATAAGATAAAAATTTACTAATCCGATATAAAAAAAGAACATCCATCTCAAATACATATTATGCTTACTACATTTTCTTCAAATATAGTAAACAATTGACTTGCTAATCATAAGTTAATTTAACTATATGGCCTCTGCCTACCTACTATTATCAAGAATAAAAAATAAGTTAATAAAATCTCATGTTGCAAAAGGTAATTTGTAGATAATCTGAAAGCACAATTTGTGCATATAAAGATCTACATAGGAATTAAAACAGCAGGTTCAGGATAGTGATTACTTCTAAGGGAAGGAAATGAAGAAATGAGATTAGGAAGTGGTAACCCAAGAACTTTAATTACATAAATCTGAAATTGTTTTTATTATTGGAAATACAGTCTACGGGCTATGCTGTAAAATGTTAAAATCTACATTTTGGTGGTGGTTAAAAGGTTTTGGGTATAGTTTTTCTCTGTATATTTCTCTTTTCTGTATATATTTTTAATAACTCCATTTAAAAAATTCATTTACAGTTAACACCTTTCTAAAAGATAACAATAGAAATTACAAAGATAATGATGATGGTTGCACAACAATGTGAATGTACTACTGAACTATACATGTAAAAATAGTTCAGATGGTAATTTTGTTACGTGTATTATACCTTAGTTAAAAATAATGTTTGTATTGATAAGAAACACTAAGTAGAATATATGTTCCTAGGAATCACCACACTTTTGGATCTGGGAAAGGTAACCTAAGAGGGAGCCAAAAATTCTCAGCCTTGGGGTAAAGATATAGTAATATAAATATTGTGTTCCTTATAGTAGTAAGGAACCTAAAACAAGGTAGGTTTATCCTTACACTATTATCCTTACACTAGAGAACTATTTAAAAGATGGCAGAATCAAGGTACATGAGAAAATGACCAAAATTATATGTAAAAGCCATCCAAAAAACGTAGAATAGTTGATAAGGAATGGCTTGAATTAACCTAAAACCTTTACAACACTAGATCAATTCCTTACCTCTTTATGATCTTCAACTACACTAAGAAGTGTGTCAATCGTATTCAAGATCCCCATAGCAGTAACAGCTTTGTCATCACTTCCTTCTTCCTCTGGCCCAGTCTGAATTACTTGATTAAATGTCATTGCCTAGATTAAAAAGAATATAATTTAGGTTTGCCATTAAAAGAGCATAAACATTTTTTTGGTCTGAAAATTTTAATTTTAAAATGTTCTCAATGGAACAACACAAGCAATGAATGTTTCCAAATTGATCAGTAATAATTAAGAGCTTGGACACTATAATCAAATGGTATTTCTCTGTGACTTTCTGGGGGACTTTAAACAACTTATTTGACCTGTTTCCTGACATCTCATTTGGGAACTTCACAGAGAAACTGTGAAAATTTACTGAGGCAAGGGATAGAAACTGTTTAATATTATGAATATTTTTCTTTATTAAGTTATTATACATACGTCCTTATGCCCCCATTGCCCCTCCATCCCTATTATGAATATTTTTATTATTACAGGCTAATGGCTGATAATACCCAAACACAGGTATCAGGTATATCAATCATCAAGGTTTTGTTACTGCAATATTCAACTATTTGAAACAAATTTCGGAGTCAAAACTAATAATCAGACCAATCTTAACTAATAAAAGCGTAATATTGAAATTAACTGTTTCTTCGGGACGGGGCAAGCCTCTGTGTATCCGCCGCCGCCATCTGTTGCCTTCCTGCAGGCCACACGGGAGGGGTGGGGAGGGGGGGGCGGGAGGAGTGAGCTGCCCGCTGCCCCGCACCTCCGCCGCCTGTGAGTGCGCCCCCCCAATCGATTTCAGGCGGCAGGGCAGCCGGGGCCTGGGGGAGCAAGCCAGCCCAGGCCCCCAGGCTGCCCTGCAGCCTGGAAGTAGATCCATGATTGATTCCAGGTGGCTGGGCAGCCTCGGGGGCGGAGGATCTGAGCCAGCTCCGCCCCTGAGGCTGAGGCCTGGAAATCGGTGCCCCAATGGATTCCAGTCTCCCAAACTGTGAGAGCACAGACCGGGATTAAGTACCCCCTCCACCGCCACCAAGTGCACAAATATTTGTGCACCGGGCCCCTAGTATATTATAAATGCAATATACATATATAATGAATATTACATTTATTCAAATGCCCTCATACACTGCAAAATCAGCTGTTAAGAATATAATTTTCCGCCCTGACCTGTTTGGCTCAGTGAATAGAGCGTCGGCCTGCAGACTCAAGGGTCCCAGGTTTGATTCCGGTCAAGGGCATGTACCTTGGTTGTGGGCACATCCCCAGCAGAGGGTGTGCAGGAGGCGGCTGATCAATGTTCCTCTCTCATTGATGTTTCTAACTCTCTATCCCTCTCCCTTCCTCTCTGTAAAAAAATCAATAGAATATATTAAAATATATATAACCTTCGAACCCTGCCTAAAGTAGCTTAGTTGGTTAAACATTGTCCCATGAACCTGAAAGGTTGCCAGTTTGATTCCCAGTCAGGCCACACAAACCCAGGTTTCGGGCTTGAGCCCCAGTAGAGGGTGTGCAGGAGGAAGCCAATCGATGTTTCTCTCTCATATCAATGTCTCTCTCTCTCCCTTCCTCTCTATCTAAAAATAAAAAAAGAGAAAACTTTAAAAGTATACTTTTCCAAGACACTATTTCTAAAATTTTTTTCTGCTGAATCTGTTGGGGTAACATTGGTTAATAAAATTATGTTTCAGGTGTACAGTTCTATAATACACATCTGTATATTGTAGTGTGTTCACCATCCAACATCAGTCAAGTTTCTTTCTATCACAATTTATCTCCCCTTTATCCTTGCCTACTTTCCCTATCTTTTCCCTCTTATAATCACCTTAAGTGTTGTCCATATATGTGGTTTTTGCTTAATCCCTTCACCCTTTTCACCTAGACCTCCAACTCCCTCCTTCTGACAGGTGTCAGTCTGTTTTCTGTATCTATGACTCTATTTCTATTTTGTTTATTTTGTTCAGTAAATTCTACATTTCTACGTAAGTCTTTCTCTGACTGGTTTGTTTCATTTAGCATAATCTTCTCCCAGTCCATCCATGCTGTTTAAAAAGCTAACATTTCCTTCTTTTTTACAGTCAAGTAGTATTCCACTGTGTAAATGTACCACAGCTTTTTATGCACTCATCTACTAATGGACACTTGGGCTGCTTCCAAATCTTAACTATTGCAAATAAAGCTGCTATGAACATAGGGGTGCATAAATTCTTTCAAATTAGTATTTCAAGTTTCTTTAGAGACGTTCCCAGAATTTGAATTGCTGGATCATAGGAAGTTCCATTTTTAATTTTTCAGGAAACTCCATACTGCTTTCCATAGAGGCTATACCGATCTTCATTCCCACCAACAGTGCACAAGGGTTCATTTTTCTCCATATCCCTGCTAACACTAATTTACATGACGATGGCCAATTCTGACAGGTGTGAGGTTGTATCTCATGGGGTTCTCATTTGCATTTCTCTGATTAGTGACCTTACGCATCTAAACTAATAAAAGCGGAATAGTAAAATTAACCGTTTCTCCGGGACGCCCACAGCCAATCAGAACGACTGTATGCAAATTAGCCCAGCCAACATGGCGGCCGCCACTCAGGAACCTGAGTAAACGTTTAGGCAGTGTCGGTTGCAGCAGGAGCGAGAGCGAAACTACCTGCTCGCTGGCTCCTTAGCCTTTGGCCTGAAGCAAAAACGCACATTTGCAACAATTAAGTGTAACAATTGTTTCATTATAGAAGCCGCCTTAAAGGAACAGCATCAATTATAGGGAACCTGCGTCCAGCCGGCCTTGCTGGGACGTTGGTCAATGGGAGCTGTGGGCAGCCTTAAAGCCCCTCACCCAGGCTGGTCAGGCACGACAGCAGTGGACATCCCCCGAGGGGTCCCAGACTGCGAGAGGGCACAGCCCGGGCTGAGGGACCTCCCGAGTGCACAGAGCGGCTGCAGGGCGGGACAGCACAGGACCCAGGACCCGTGAGTGGGAAAGAGGCGGCAGGGATGCAGGGCATCGGGAAGCGGGAAAGAGGCGGCAGGGTCGGCAGCCTGCTTGGTGGGCTTCCCAGGCCCTTGGAGGGGCACCGGGG
Organism: Murina feae; assembly: GCA_004026665.1. Lineage (NCBI taxonomy): Eukaryota > Metazoa > Chordata > Mammalia > Chiroptera > Vespertilionidae > Murina > Murina feae. Next base: position 26,377 of record PVJC01022731.1, read on the forward strand.
AGCGGGTAGGAGGCGGCAGGGTCGGCGGCCTGCTTGGTGGGCTTCCCAGGCCCTTGGAGGGGCACCGGGGAGCAGGAAAGAGGCAGCAGGCGGTCGGCAGCCTGCTTGGTGGGCTTCCCAGGCCCCTTGCAGGGCACCAGGAAGTGGGAAAGCAAGGTGGCGGGCTGGGGAGTGAGAAAGAGGCAGCGGGGCAGTCTCGGCCTGCTTGGCAGCTGCCCAGGCCCTTTGCGGGGCATCGGGGAGTGGGAAAGCAAGGCTGCAGGGGCCAGGGGCCTGCTTGGTAGCTCCCCAGACCCCTTGGCGGCACCGGGAAGTGGGAAAGGAAGGCAGCAGGGGACCGGTGAGTGGGAAAAAGTCAGTGGCCTGCTTGGCGGCTCCCCAGGCCCTTTGGGGGCCACTGGGGAGCGGGAAAGCAATCTCTTGGGGGCTGGAGTCCTGCTTGGCAGCTCTCCAGACCCCTTCCGGGGATTAGGGAGCAGGAAAAGGCTGGCCTGACCACGAGGCGGGGTTTTCCCTGCTTTCTGGTGGCTGGAGGAAGATGGGCAGTAGGCAAGCTTGGGAGGCAGGCCGCACCCAGCCCTGGTCACAGCTCAAAAAAGAGAACAACATGCAGGGGAGGGCAAGAGTCTGAGAGATCATCATAGAGGGGGTGCCTGCTCCAAGCCTCCA
>PVJC01022732.1:0-27243 GCA_004026665.1 Murina feae
TGCTGCAGAGCCAATCCCGGGCTTCCCACCCGCTCTGACAAATGACTTAGCCGCGCACCGGGTCCCTCTGAGACGCGCACAGGTGTGTGCGTGCAGGGGTGGGGGGGAGAGGCCGCAGGGGTGGGGGCGGGAGAGGCCGCAGGGGTGGGGGCGGGAGAGGCTGCAGGGGCGGGGGCGGGAGAGACTTTTCCTCTGGACGGTGAATAAATCGCAGCCCAATCTCATGCGAAGGGACCTACTGGGAAGGACGCCCCGGGAAGTCAATGAAGGGAACACAGTAGAGACAGCGCTACGCGGGCTACACACGCCAGCACCTGCTCTTGCCCCCCTACAGTCCCTGGCCGCACGGCCACCCGAGTGCCCTTTTGCAGAGGTAAACTGGCTCCTGCCGCTCCTGCTTAGAACGGGGGTCCTCTGGCCCTGCACCCCCCAGCCGTGTCCATCTCTCCAGCCCCCTCTCCCGGAACGGCCCTCAGCCACACTACCGGCCGTTCTTTAGCGGCGCCCAGGCCCCTGCCGCCTCCCTTCTCTGCTGCTCCCCCCCCCACCCCCTTTCTGGCTCTCTCTCCTGTCAGCTGTCACCTAGAGGGCACCCACTTCAAAGTGGCGTCTCACCCCCACCCCGTCCTCCCCTTGGTTTCCCCCAGAGCACGTCTCACTGCCTGCTGCCTGCTGCGCCCGCACGGGCTCTGTGGCTGCAGGGAGCTCGCTGTCTCCCCAATGCGCTGCCTGATGGCCCCCTGCACCCACTGACACCGGAAGCGCTCCCCGACCCTCAGTGCGCTCGGGAGGGTTCCTGGAGAGGGGACAGGTGCGCAAGGCCCTGGGGGGAGGGCGCTGGGCTGGTGGGAGCCTCTGGGGTCGGCGTTCAAATCCGCCTTCTGCAAATGGGGGTGGGTGGGGGGTGCCTGGGCGGCCCCTGGCGCTGGCGCGTGGCCTAGGACAGGGGCGCAGAGGATGCAACGGGAAAGCCCCGCCCCGGCCGCCCTCCCCGCTCGCTCACCTGAGCGCGCCGGCCGCCGTCTCCCGCACCGCCAGGCTGGGGTCGAGCAGCAGCGGCCCGAGGCGGCGCACGGCGTCCCGGCGCGCCAGGTCCGGGAGCACCGGCCGCTGCTGCACCAGCCGGGCCAGCCCCGCGCACGCGCACTCGCGGACCTCGGCGCTCGGGTGCTGGAGCTGCGGAAGGGAGCGCGGTCAGAGGGGCGCGGGCGCCGGGGCGGGGGGTCGGGCGGCGCTGCGTCCGGCGCCCGCTCCCCTCGGCCCGCCCCGCCCCGCCCCTCGGGCCCGCGAGCCCGGGCGCCACCTTTTCCAGCAGCTCCGCCGCCGGCCCGTCGTCCTCCTCCGGCTCAGTCCCGTTCTCCGCCGCTGCCAACACGGCCTGACAGTTGCCGGTCGGGGAGAACTGAGGTCTCTTGAAGCGCCTCGTCCTGCTCTTGCCCATGGCGACGTGGAGACCGAGAGGGGGCGGCAGCGGATCGGCGGTGGCGGCTGCCGGCTGGTGGCAGGGCCTGGGCGAGGCGGCGGTTCGCTGACGGCCGGAGCCACATGGACAGCAGTGCGCAGGCGCGCGTCGCGTCGCGAGGGAGGAGGGGCCGGCGCCCGGAGCGCGCAAGCGTGGGGTGGGCGGGGCCAGGCCCGGCGGTGGGCGGGGCCAGGCCCGGCGGTGGGCGGAGTCCTGTGGGATTTCCTGGGAAGGAGGCTGCATTTGAATGGTAATACGGGATGCACCTCCCACCAGCTGGTGCTGTTCATGCCTACTGAGCCTCGCCAAGTCATCAAACTCAATTTCCATAATAATCAAATGGGATTAAGGACACCTAACTCGCAAGGCTACCGTGAAGTTTAAATGAAATTATGGAAAGCACCTAACACCAACCCTGTAAGGTACAGCAGGTGCTCAAAAAGACTAACCCAGATTTAGTGTCCCTGGTGCCTAGCACAACTCCAGACATAGACAAATCCCAGTTCATGTTTTAGAAGGGACTCCTTTAAGAAGTTACTTCATCTTCCTGCCTCAGTTTTTCATCAGTGAAATGGAGACATCAATAAAATATACCTAATGCAGTTGTTGTAGGACTAAGTGTTAAAGATGCTAAGAACAGAGACGGGCACATAATAAACACTACATTAGAGGCCAAATATCCTTTCTCCTGCATTTAACCCACTATTCAGTGAAAGGTTTAAATCTGACCCAAAACCAGTAAGTTGACCAAGACAAGCAGGGTAAAAGCGAAAGATCGCGTTTATTGATTGCCCTCGGGTGAGGTTCCTAGGTCCCGGGGAAACGGGCCGGGGAAGTCACGGACACACAAACCTGATAAAGCTTCTTTATGCTGCTGTTGGGCCAATCAGGTTTGTCCGCGGTAGACTGCTGGGCGGTGGGGGGGTTTGTACACCTTGGCCCTCCTGAGAAATTCCAGATGACGTTAAGGGTGTTTTTATGGCGCCAGTTTTATCAGGGCTGCAGTTTGGCCTTGGGCTGTTTGTTTGGCTCAGCGGGTGGAATCTTGAAGGTTCCTGTCTGTCCAGCCCCCAGACTCTACATTCAGAAGTTTGCTTAGTTCAAAATATTGACTGAATTCCCTCATGGTTATTTCAACTTGAGATGTTGACTCTGGGTAAGGTTGTAACAGTGGGATACTTTTTCTAACGTTTAGGATTTAACAGATTTACTAAGCAGTGACTTTGTAGCTGAGTGCTTTACATGAATTAACGTGTTTAATACTCTATATAAACCTGGAAGATTGACCAACCCCATACAGGGTTAGGCAAAAGCAGGTTTACAGTCATTTGTATGGAGAATAATACAATAATAATAATACAATAAACTGTTTTGCATGCTCACAACTGTTCCTTCTGCTCCACCCTGTATTTTATCTACCTAGGATAAATGAGGAAAGGAAAGTTGCAAGTAGCAGATCTGAGATTCAAATCCAGTCTGGCAGTCTGTGTTCCTAACCATAACATTGCAATAGCTCATGAATTAAGTCCAACACACACGCACACACTCACACATCGTTTCGATCTGAGTCCAGAGACTTGGGTTCTGGTGCTGCCTCTGTCTTTAAGTCACTGGGATCTAAATGACGAGCCTCAACTAATAGCTTCCTGGTAGTGTGGAAGCAGGTATGAGGGTGAGGGCAGTGGCAAGGAGAAACTAACTTGGCAATAACCCTTGGGCTGATTTCAACCAGAGCAAAGGTTGGCTTGGAAATGAATTGTTCTGCTAGAAGTAAAGGTGTGAAAAACCTCTTACAAAAGTTCCTTTCTTGGAGCCAATGGACCCCGAGGAGGCTGGCACCAGGAAACCTGGGAAATCCTCTCCAAATGCATGCAACGTATGTGCCTGTACACAGCATATCTTCCTAGGGGAGAGTTGCACGGCTTTAAAATACTCAAAGTAGCTGATAACTCCAGGAAGATCTAAGGACCTAACAAGTTCCTCTTTTTAATCGTTATTGTTGAAAGTATCACAGATATCCGCCCCCCTGCACTGACCCCCCCTTCCTACTCCCACTCCCTACCCAGGCGGGAGCAGTCTCCCTACCACACTATATCTATGTCCAATTCATCCTCTTGGAGGAAGCTGGAAATGCAAGTTTGAGAAAACCTGCATTTCCTGAGTAAGAGCCAAATGTTATTAGACAACGAGGAAGACAAAGTTATAGCCGAATAAACTGGGTGTGTACAAGTGCTGCTGGGAATTTGCTCTCCTGACAGAACTGAAGTATCTCATCTGGAACTAGCCAGTATTGAGCTACAATAAACCAAGGGCAAAGCGCAATCACCAATTCTATATAAAGTATTTATTTTTATGCACATATTTACCTACAAAATTTACAGAAAATAAAACGCAGGATACAGAGAATACCCTCTTAAGACTTCTTAGGAGCAGAGGGTTTTATTGCTACAGTTCAAAGACGAGAACCTGATGCACGTGAAAGCCAGGATGAGCGCTTCCATGAAGTGGCAGCAGGTCAAAAGGTTTCTGTCCTGTGACTGAATTTTCAGCGTTATGTCAAAGGAAATTTAAAAGATTGCTCTTGAAATAATTTAAACCTTCTCAAAATCTTCTAATAAACAGGTAAAAGGCACCTCCAGTTCTTTAAAATATTTACAGCAATCCCAATACTTTAATTCTAAGTTATTATAATACATGTGGCTAATATGCATACACAGTATGTCAATAACACTCTCTAAGCAGTGAGAATTGTACTCTCTCAGTGGCACCGTCCCAGGTCTCCTGTGATGGAGTGGATGATCAAGGACACTGTGCAACCCCAGTGCAATGGCACGCGGACCACAGCATAAAATCGCCATTATCTAAAACAGTAACCATCACGTTCCCAGACAATACATAATTTATAACTAAACTGGTATTTTCAGAAGCCTCTGGAGTGTTCTTAAAATTATTTTAAAAATATAAAGTAAATTTAGCATTAAATGAAAACAATGAATAGGAAAATATCTCCCCAATAGCGGCTGAAGTTCACTATCTGGTTTAACAAAAATTGTTTCTCCAAACATCTGTGATTTCTCGCAACATAATGAAGATGAGTTCTCCTCAGTCCAAGGCCAGCTCGGCGGTTCCTGCATCTGCTGAAGGGAGAGGTGTGTGAGGAGGACGGCATGGTACACCAACAGCAGGTCTTACAGGGCCGTGGCGGCGGGGAGCTGGCGTCCGCTCCTGAAATACTGCTGCAGGAGAACCAAGTCCACAAACGCTTTCCTCTTTGACATTGGCATTGATTTGCTATTTACAATAGTTTGCAAAAATACATTATAAAAACTGGATGAGGTTCTGTTTCTAAGTTTAACTTAGTAACATGTACACATACTTCACCCACAACGACCGCTGCAGGGTCTGAAGTACTAAAGTGACGCTAACACTGATGCGCAAACAGCCCGCGGAGCCAGCACTGACCCTGGAGCCACCACCGTCAAGCTATCTGGGTAAATATTGCACACGTCTTGTCGGCTGTCGCTCGGACCATCCACACCCAACGGCACAGGGAGCCCTGGTGGCTCTGCTCTGCCACTTCCCCGAAGAAAGGCTGCTTTCAGTCCCGGCAGTGACTGCCAATTGTCACTGAACATGAGGCCTGGGTTTCAGAATCAGTTTTCCTGTCTGCAACAATAAAATAGTAGTTTTTAAATACACAGTTCTGTTAAAAACACCACCATTTTCTATAAACCTCAAAGGGCACTTGAAGGGTATCAGAACACCTCTCTATATTTAGTCAAGATTAAGCAATGAAATTATCTTTCAAAGTTTTCTCTACATGGAGCTCTCTCCCAGTCTTTATTACGTTAAAACACATGTACCATCTTTATTTGATGTTATTCCCTGTCCCCTGGTTACTTAAAAATCAGCCAATCAACTGGATCAAAGAAAATTAGTATAACTGGACTAATTTATGTGCTTTACCACAGTGTATAAAACACGAATAAAACAAAGTATCTGACAAAAGCATTTCTTTTTCCAGCAGTAAATTTTACTTTTTATTTTTTCAAGGCTGAATGTCATTTCCCAACAGTAAACTTTAATTTCCTTAAGTTACAATATCAACCAACAGCTGGAATAAGAGAAGAGACGCATCGTGCTTTTGCATAATTAAGAAAAATTAAATTGTCAACTCCACCAATTTAACGGTAAGAAACCACTGACTGATTAAATACATCCCCATTTCAGAGGCTGAAATAGTTAAAAAAGTCTTAGAATCAATGCGATAAGGAATATTCCCACTATTAACTCCATGGAGACAACTACTGTTAATAAAATGCTTGTTCAGCTTAAGCAAAAACAGTCCTTCACACGTCTATACTTTGCAAGTGAAGAAAGGACTTACGTCATCACAAGACATGTTGTACTCTGCTAATACAGTTCGACACCGCGCGGCGATACTGCAGAATGTGGTTAAAGGAAAACCTGTCATTTGTACGAGGCGCACACAACGCCGCCCTCGCTGAGAAGGTGCCTCAGCGTCGTTCGAGCCAACGCCGCGGGTAAAGGATACATGGAGGGAGCGACGACTCTCTTGTGAATCCCGGCAAAGAACAGGCCGATCAGAGTGATGCAGCTAATGGTGAAAAACGGGTGATTCCACAGGGACGTGAGGAAGGACACCTGCAAAGAAGGGTTTGCAACAGGAAAATGTTGAAAATCTCAAACAGCACAGATTCCGTCCGCCCTCTTCACTCATGCATACATACATGGAACACCCTCAGCGCCTAAGATACGGGCATTCGAAGACTTCCACTACTGCCAGTTCCCTGTATTGCTATGCAATGAAGATGAAAACACATAATATACGTTTTACGTCTTCAATGTCGCAAGACAATCTGGTGATATTCCCTCCATTCATCCCAAACGCCCGGACCAGTGCTGAGCCCTCCCGGGGAGAGGCTTCGGCTCCCGAGAGGGACGGGTGCAGGGCTGTCCCCAACACCTGAAACAGCACGTGCGCCACGAGTCTTGCGGAGCAAAAGGACTTGGTCTCAATGAAAACACAAGTCCCACGTGATCTAGTTGAGAAGTTCCGTTAAAAAGCTTCCTCGGGTCTTGGGCAAACTGTGCCCTGAGGAATCGCGTCCTGCCACACGGGCACATATGCTGCCCTCCTCCTCTCTCCCCTCCACCCACTGCTCCTGCACATCCTCACGACTCAACTCCAGCACCCCCTTCCTCTGCAGCAGCAAGGAGTTTGGTTTTGAAGCCACTGAGATTCCGATCGCCCCGGGACCCTCCAGCAGGGGCAACAGCTGGGAGCTGTCCATAAAGAGCCAGAGTTCAGGAGAAAAAAGGGGGAAGAGATCTGGGCTCCTCAGTCGATAGCAGAAAACAAGGCCACACACGACACTCAGGCCATGTGGAGGGCAGGCGTCCAGGAGCCATGTTCAGAAAACAAGCAGACACTGAAACCAGACTCCTGGGGGGCAGGAAAGCAGACGGAAGGAGAGAAGTGGACTAGGAAGAAAGGGGGGGCAACGGAATCGAGCTAAGGGCCTCTGCACCCCCTGGCATACCACGAGGTGCGTACCTGTTTCAGGACAAAGACTGAACTTATGAAAGCACCTGGCAGACGGCCTAGCACGGTCCTGGTTAAATAAACTGGTCAAACAAAGAACCGAGAGGCTGGAACACCGCGAGGACGAGGCTCCGGGAAGGACGAGCTCCTGAAGGAAGAGGACTGTTCCAGAGGCCGACTTCTCCCCCCCCCCCCAGGACTGTGCCTCCCCACGGCCAGCTGTGCTTCATGAGCCTGCGCCGCGTCAGCACGGACAGTTTCATGCTTTCATTTCAATGAGTTCAGCTGGTGCCAAGCAGTCCCTCAGATCCAGGTGCCCGTATTTCCCGTGTGCCAGGCCCCTCTCCCGTGTCCCTCCAGCGAGCCACCGGCTTTGAGTCTGCATCTCGGGCTACAGACACACTTGCTATTGAAGAGGCTCGTCAGGTTGGAGCTTATTAAACACTAAAATATACAGAGCCAACCCTTAGGCTAATCCTCACATTCTCACCTAATTTAGAAAATCATATTAACTACAGAGTTTTGGGCCTATTTGAAATTACATTTAATTCTGTGTTTTATTAAGATCTCAACGAGCTGAAAATCAGCTTGTATTTTTCCCAATTAGAAGTCAGCTTCATTTCCCAAGACAGACCTTTTTCAATCTTCTTGCAGCTTCCTTCACTCTTTCCCCTACTGATGAGCACCAAGTGCAGCCTCAAGATCAGGTTTTTATAAATGAACACACAGGAGAGTTTCCGTTCTGCCACAAAACCCCTCTATTAACATAAAATCCCATCAGCCACCTCCCCTGCTTACTGCATCCCACCCCGTGGATCCAGGCAGGGCCTCCCCGCTGAGAAACCCTGGCTGTCTGAGCTGCCATGCAGCCTGCCGACAAGCCTTCCTATCAGGCTTTCCTCCTGTATAAAAGGTCACAAATCCAGCTGCCGAAAGGGCTACCTAGCTCCAGGTTGCAAGGTGAAGTGGAATTAAGATTTGTGAAAATTAGCCATTTTTACATAAATAACATTTGTAAGTAAATTTAAATAAATTTACATTACTACATAAATAAAGCTGCGCGGGGGTGGGGGTGGGGGTGTGGACACAACTTCATGGATAAATTGGAGACGACGGCTCCTCTAACAAGAAAGCCCGAGCTGGACATGTAGACCCAGGTCAGTGGAAAGAGGCAGGGTGCGAGGGGCCTGCTGCCAGCTCTCACCCAAGGACGCGCGGACAGCGGCGTGATGCCGTCCTTGCCCTGGCGCACGGATCTCCCGGCAGGCCCGACGGGAGCCCTCCCAGTGTTTCCTATATTAACCTCAGGCAGGCGATTTTTCTTGGAGCTAAGCACTAAGGAAACAAAAGCTTTGCTAGCTAAGAAACCTGTACGCACATCCTCTTCACAGACAACGAAAACTGCGCGACTGGCTGTGACCTTACTGATCAGGCGCCTCAGAGGCTCATCTGTAACTCAATTCTGGAAACTGCGCTGGCGCACATGGCTCCACTGTGGTGACCTGGGACCCTTCCTGGTTTTGTCCTCCACGTTAAATTAATTTCTAGTCTTGACTTCTTATTACATTTATATTGTGCTATTTTATCACATGCTCCTACAAAGCCGCCTCAATGCTGTACGGGAGCTCAGAGGAGACAATGTTGTTTTATAATTCATGAAAGCTGGCCCTGAGGACACTAACGGAAGCAGAACGAAGACGATGTTTACACGGGGACGTAAAAATAGGGACAGATGAGACACGGAAAGCTGCGTGTGAGTTCGGGAGTGAGTGAGGGGCAGTCACAGTGGGGTTAGATTTCTTAGGCCTTTTCCCAGTGAAGATACTTCATTCACCACAGCCAGCCCGAGGTTTGCTACAGCACATTCATGTAAGGCATGTTTTTAATATGATGATTAATATCGCTGTTAGCAGTAACAGGCAGCAGCATCTAACATTTTCAATGAACAAAGCAGAGTTATAGCCAGTATCACATTTAATGTATTAAAGATTTTAAATCAAAACTTCTACCTTTTGTGTCTCGGGATCTATTAACCAGTTCCAGGCACCAGTAGCTGTACAGACAGATACCACTATAAGAAGCACTGATGAGAGATAAACACAAAATTAGTAAGGAATGAGCTCTTAGCAGGTGACACTGCTGCCCCAGCTACTGATCTATGACAGCCAGAGGCAGCGCACTTCAGGAGATGGCATTCGGGGGCTTGCCACGAACCTGAGGAATTCCACACCTGTGACTCAGTTACTGAGGATAATACTGTTCCCCACATTGTTTTAATCAGACGTAAGAAGTTAATGAAATCAAATCAATAAAACAAGATGGTAAAACTTTAAGATTCTGCATTATATAACTTTCAGTGTTTTGTACTGATTTTGCAAATTCAAATAGAAAGCAAAACAAAACCCTCTCATTGCCCCATGTAAGCAACCAAACAAAGCCTCCTTCATGGGCGCAGTGAGCTCCGTGAACTCCCACGGACGGCCTCGCCGTGCAGCCGACTGCTGGTCAAGTAAACAAAGGCCAGTGCGGCCAATGGGCGCAGCACAGCATCGGGGGAAGGGAGGCGGCGTGGAGATTACTGACGGTGAGCCCTACGCAAGGTTTCTCTCCCCACTTCGCTAGAATCATTTTTGAACGTTCTAAATAAACCGTAAGTAAAACTTAGTAAGTGGCATTACTAAAAAACAATAAAAAGGCGCCAAGGCCTAATTAATATTCTGATCAATACAGTTACGGTCTTCCAGCTGGGACACACAGTTTAAAATGTGGAGCTCAAGCTTCACAGAGCAATAGAAGTATATTAAATCCTTAAGTGTCTGGAAGTCCCGGCAATTTATTTTAAGAAGAGGCAAATCACACACAACAAATCTCATTTTAAGTATTTAATAATAATCAAAATTTCAAAATTAGTTCTCAGCTCAGAGCAGATTAAATTCAATTTCCTATAATTCCGTTTCCAATAAGAAATATAGTACAGTCCAGTTTTATTGTAAATAAGGCAAGTAGGGGATGCTCAGACACCTACTTTTACACACACATGTTAACCATGCTGTCACTTACAGGGAAGCAGAAGAGGTAGAGTACGGCCATTGTGCTGCATTTTCTAAGCTAGGACAGCATCAGATACGTTTTAAAAGATTCTCAAGTAGCAGTGAAACAAGGTTTTAGAGGTAATTCTAAGTAAATCAGAGAACCAGAAAAAATCACTACTTGTGAATTCTGACCAATGAGAATTCTCAGGGCATAGAATTAAAACTTTGCAAATAGATGTAATAAAAACTACACAAGCCCTGGCCAGTTTGGCTCAGTGGATAGAGCACTGGCCTTCGGACTCAGGGGTCCCAGGTTCGATTCCAGTCAAGGGCATGGACCTTGGTTGCGGGCACGTCTCCAGTAGGGGGTGTGCAGGAGGCAGCTGATCGATGCTTCTCTCTCATCGATGTTTGTAACTCTCTATCTCTCTCCCTTCCTCTCTGTAAAAAATCAATAAAATATATATATAAAAGGTAAAAACTACACAGGAAACCCTGACCCGAGAGACCTGTACCTTCACTACTTTGGGTCCACCACCGAGTGGCACTCGAAGTACCACGTCCCTGGTGTGTGCTGTACTTCTTTCTTGGCAGGAATCAGGTTCAACAATAAACCTCCAGGAAATTAAGACTGGTCCCGACGTAAGTCGCAAAGCATTCTGCTTGCCGACGTCAGCATCTGTCCATGTGCCCATATGGGCAGTAACCTCAGTTCCTTCTCATCATATTTTGCAATATTCATGATATTTGTGAACAGACAGTAAAAATGTGAAACTTTTTTCTAGGTTAGGCTCTAAAGCAGCATAATCATGCTGTCAAAATTAACGAATTTCGTAACCTTTGCAAGTACAGAGTGAGGCAAAAGTAAGTTTACAGTTGTTCTTATGGAAAATAATCTATAATAATAAAAGAGTAATATGCTAATTAGACCGGGAGACCTTCCTGACGTCCTTCTGAACAAAGCCATGGTGTGGGGCCAAGGCAGAGGTGATTAGGGGTGATCAGGCTGGCAGGGGACAAAAGTTGGGAGCAAACAGGCTGGCAGGGGGGACAGTTGGGGGCGAGCAGGCCAGCTGGGGGAGCAGTTGGAGGCGATCAGACAAGCATGCAGGTGAACGGATAGGAGCCAGCAGTCCCCGGATTGCGAGAGGATGTCCGACTGCAGGATTGGGCCTAAACCTGCAGTCAGACATCCCTTGAGGGGTCCCAGATTGGAGAGGGTGCAGGCCAGGCTAAGGGACCTCCTCTCCCCTGTGCATGAATTTTGTGCACCGAGCCACTAATCTATATAATAAAAGTCTAAGCAACCATATAGCAGAATGACCAGAACAACCAGAATGACTGGTCGCTATGATGTGCATTGACTACCAGGAAGCAGATGCTCAATGAAGGAGCTGCCCCCTGGCGGTCAGTGAGCTCCCACAGGGGGAGTGCGGCTCAGCCAGTAGCGGGGCTGAGTGCAGGGCAGTGGTGGGAGGATCTCTCGCCTCGCTGGCAGCGCTTAGCTGACCGGTGGGCAGTAAGGAGCCAGGGGTCCCAGACTGCAAGAGGAATGTCCAACCGACAGGGATGTCCTGAGCCGACAATTGGACATCCCCTGAGGGGTCCTGGACTTCGAGGAGAAAGAAAATTAATACCTGGGTGCATTAGAGGGAAACTACAAAAAATAACAAAGGCAGAGAACATATTAAAAGTAGAAGAAAACTGGCAGGCAGACATTCCCCAGGGGGTCCTGGACTGCGAGAGGGTGCAGGCAGCTGAGGGCGCAGGCCTGGTGCATGAATTTCGTGCACCGGGCATCTAGTGAAACAGTAACACAACAAAAAACCGTTTTGTACTCACAACTATAAACCTATTTCGCCCCACTCTATAGATGATAAATATTCTTTTCCTTAACAAAACTTTATTCCAACCATTTGCAGGTAAATTGTAAAACTGCTCAACAGGCTACTGAAAATTTTATGTGTTGTCTATCACATTTGTAATATGTGTTCAATAAAAAAATAAAAGTATGTCTCTTTTAACGGGAAAATGAAAATTCAACCGCAAGGATTGTTCTTCAGCCTGGGTGGTGAGGCTTAATTGTTGAGCGCTGACCTATGAACCAAGAGGTCAGGGCACACGCCCCGGTTTCAGGCTCCGTCCCCAGTAGGGGGCGCGCAGGAGGCAGCCCATCCATGAGTCTCTCCCATCCCTCTCTCCCTCTCCTCTCCTCTGGAAAAAAAAAAAAAAAAACCTATTTTTAAACGTTATAACATATATTTAAGAAAAGAAAGATGCTTCTTCAGGGCCCTGCCTTAATGTCTTTACAGGGCACTGTTTCCGATGCTAAAGACATTTAGGAACCGTGGACACAACGGAGACATCTCCGGTTCAGGACAGCCAGTGTTTCTGTTATTTACGTTTTACATAAAAAGCAAATCGCTGCGAGGCAGGGAGGAGAGTCGGGCACTCACTTCTCCAGCGTCCGGTGGCGGGCTGCAGGCAGTGGATGTACTCGGTGAGCCGCCGCTCGAAGGCCTTGAGATCTGCGCGGAGAGTTCCGTCCCGTTACTCCTCCCGCCGGGAGGGTCCCGGGGACGGGTCCCCCCACTCCCAGGCCTGGCTGCCCGCCCCGCGCACACCCCGCGGGCCCACTGCTCCCTGGAGCTTCGGGAGATAGAGAGCCCCCAGCCGGGCCGGCAGCGCCCGACCAGCTGGATTCTAACGCTGCTGCTGGGCCCCGGCCTTGCCACCGAGCAGCGTTGGGGGCTCCCGTCGCCACGGGGACGCCCTGACGGCCAACCAACCGCTACGCCTCCGCGACGTGCGACCCGCTAACCGGGCTCGGCCCTGCAGGGGCGCGACCTCCAGGCGGTGCAGGGTCGAGGGCACAGGCAGCCCCTCCCTCTCCCCCTCTGGACGCGGGCGCGGGGAGCGGTGGCCGCTCGAGGCGGGGGCGTCCGCGGGGCCCCGAGTGAGCAGGGCGGGAGGCGGGGGAGCGGGTGTCACTCCCACGATCGCGCTTCTCAAACTTTTAAAAAAGGAAACCGAGACGCAAGCCCTTACCCCGGCGGTTACCAGCCACCACGGCAGGAATAAGGGTCCCCCCCGGGGTTTCCAGGGTCAAATGCAGGTAAAGAAATAAGGGTCCCCCCCCGCGGTTTTCAGAATAAAATGCAGGTTAAGGAACGAGGGTCCCCCCAGGGGGTTCCAGGGTCAAATGCAGGTAAAGGAACGACGGTCCCCCCTCCCGGGGTTTCCAGGGTCAAATGCAGGTAAAGGAACGAGGGTCCCCCCCGCGGTTTTCAGAATAAAATGCAGATAAAGGAACGAGGGGCCCCCCCCCACGGGCTCATGGGAATAAAGCGCGTTGACTCGCAAACGGAAGTGCGGACGTTCACCGATGAATTAGAAACAGCCCCGCAGAGGAGCGTGGGCTGAAACCGGGCCCGGGGGCAGCGCCCCCCAGCGGCCGCGCGCACGCCCCCCGCGTCCGACCAGGTCCCGCAGCCCCTCGGCCCCCAGGCCCGGCCCTCGCGCCCCCCGAGCTCCGGGCTGCGTCCGTCCATCCAACGCGGCCTCTTCTCCCCTCCGGAGCCCCGGGGGGAGCCCGGCGCGCGTCCGGGCGGCCCGTACCTTCCGCCTGCTCCAGCGAGTTCATGTCGGCCGGCAGCTCCGGTCACGGACGCACTCCCGCCCTCATCGCAGCTCCGCGGCCCCGCCCGGCCTGCAACACCGACTCCCACCTCTAACCGCTCCTCCCGGCCCCTCCTCGTCGCTCCGCCCCTCACCTAGACCCGCTGCGCTCATAGGGCACCTCTGTCCCACCTCACAACTAAGACGGCTTCCTATTGGTTAACTTCCGCCCAGGCCTCGGGGCCCTGGGTTGGACGGTCAGCCGTAGGGGCCAAGAAGTGCCGAGGTCCGGGCTGGTGTGACGCTAGCGCCGCCTCCTGCCCCGGGGAGGAACTGCAGCCTGACCCACTCGGTTCCTAGGTGCTTCCTTTCTAGCTTGCAGCTTGATTCTTTGATTCCTGAAATATTCATTGAGCGCCCACTACCTTCCAGGCAGCGTTCCGGTCGTAGACAAAGGCAGCGGACACCAACGAGCTTGCCCTCCCTCTAGGACGCATGGGGAAATGGGTACAGAACTAACCAGAACCCCAAAGAATGGGTATAGTAACCTCTTTCCTAGATACCCAACCCCGAAAGCAAACATTTCTCCCGTGATCACTTTTTTCTCACGACCACTTTCATAAATCATAAAGGAGGCAAACAAAGCACCCCAACACCTAAAACTCTAAAAAAAAACAACAAACCTGTGCGACTCGATTGCGTTTATAGTTGATTCACATGCTCTCCTGTTTGCCTAGCCGGTGTGGCCCGATGGGATGTGGCTCCAAGTTTGAGCGGTGACCCACGAACCAGGAGGTCATGGTTTGATTCCTGGTCAGGGCACATGCCCGGGTCGCAGGCTCCATTCCCAGTGTGGGGCACGCAGGAGGTCACCTATCAATGATTCTCACCACTGGTGTTTCTCTCTCTCCCTCTCCCTCCTCCTCTGAAATCAATAAAATGTATATATATTTTTTAAAATGCTCTCCTGCTGATTTCCTCGTGGTCATTCATTCATTCATTCTAGAACTATTGACTGCATGGTGCTGCCAGGCACGGATCAGGGATCTGAGCCGTACAGACAAGATCCCTGTCCTGGAAGTGGGAGGGTTACCCCAGGCCATAACCTTGCCACCAAATCATTCGTTTCAGATAAGGGTAGTAGTTCTAGGAGGGAGTGAGGGTAATAGGATACAGTGAGATAAAGGAGGGTAGCAGGAGCCAGTGCTGGGGGGTGGGGGTGGGCAATTGAGTTGAGAATCCCAATGGATGAGGAGAAACCAGCCCTGTGAAGATGAGGCCCAGAAGGTTCCACACAGCACGGCTGGGACATTTCCATTGAGGGCACCTCCCTCCGCACCAAACCCTTTTCATCCATCCATCCCAGTGAGCTCCCAGAGGAGATATGTTTTAAACTGTGGGTCAAAACCCCCGACAGGGTCAGGACATCCACCTCCTGAGCCATGACTGTTATTTTGTTTGCAAAGAATTAAAGTAAAATAAAAACTATCAGCCTCATGGAAAGGCAGCATGAATATTGGTCCATGATCTTTTCGTTTCGGTTGTGTGTGTATGCCTGCTGGGTTCGATCCTAAAAATAAAGCAACTACTTAACTGATGGTTCCAATTTAAAAACAACAAACAAACCACAGTTTCAAAGTTGGAAAGCCACCAAGCCAGTTATTAGCAGGCTCGTTGTACAACCGAGCAAAGTAAAAACGCGTTTGCCCAGACCTTGCCGTTATTGTCACGGCCTGGATTTGAGCCCCAAGCAGCATCTCGCCCTGCCTTCTTGCTCAGGCTTCCACTCCTCCTTCTCCAAGTCTTACTCCGCACCATTCCCCTGGGCCCCCAGCTGCTTAGAGAGGGGCCAGGGAGAAATCCGTCGTAAGACGGGTTGCAAAGTTGGCTTGGTATCGAACAAATGGATGGATGACTAAAGGACCAAACCCAGGTGGTCCGATAAGGTGGTAGGGAAAGTGGAGCCTCCATGAATTGCTCGGGGAATGGGACGGCTGCCGTGGGAGGCGGCATCACGATTCCTCAAGAAATTAAAGACTCTGCGGAGTTCTCACACGGCAACCCACTCCTGGCTCTCCACCCAGAAGAATCAGTCAGGCTCTCGCAGACAGACGTGCACACCCACGTTCATGGCAGCCTTGCCCGCGATGGCCAAACGCTGGAAGCAATCCAGCTGTCGTTGATGGATAAGCAAAGTGTGACATCTGTAAGTACCCACCACGGGATAGGACCCTTAAAAAGTATAACCTTAAAAAGGACGGCAATTCTGACACGTGCTGCAACCTGGATGGACTTTGAGGGCGTTATGCCCAATGAAATATGCCAACTATAAAAGGATAAATACTGTGCGATTCCACTTCCTCCAGATACCTAGAGAAGTCGCCTCAGAAACGGAAAGTGGAGCAGGGGTTGTCTAGGCCGCGGTGGGGGCTGGGAGAAGTTGTGTAACTCGGACAGAGTTTCGGTTTTGCAAAGTGAAGGGGCCTGGAGGTGGGTGGGGGTGGGGGTTGCATGACGGTGTGAATGTGCTCGATGCCAGGGAACTGACACCTACAAATGGCTAAGATGGTTAGTATCACGCGATGTCTATCTTACCAAGATTTAAAAATGTTTAAAAAGTTACCCGGCCGGCGTGGCTCCGTGGTTGACCTATGAACCAGGAGGACACAGTTCGATTCCCAATCAGGAGACAGGCCTGGGTTGTGGGCTCCATCCCCACTGTGGGGTGTGCAGGAGGCAGCCGACCCATCATTCTCTCCTATTATTGCTTTTATCTCTCTCTCCCATAAATATACGTATATGTATATATATACACACACTTACAAGTATATACAATAAATAAATAAGTATATATATAATAAAAATAAATAAGTATATATACACTTAAAAATAAAAAAGAAATATATTGACATTTTTTAAGTTTAAAAATGTGTATACTGACCTCCGGTTGAAAATATTGGTCTCTCACTGGATCAGACCCTCTTCCACACTGTGGAAAAGTCCTCTTTTGTAAAAGGATTTTCACTCAGTCCTGAGACCCTGTCACCTTCGCAGTTTCTGAAAAATATATCAAAAATGCTTTTTGAAGACTGATCAAATGAGACCTAATTTTACCTGGTCCTCCTTCACTAAGGAAACATTTCTTTAACCCAATACAGTTGGAAACGATTGGGGAAATTGTCATGCTGGGGATTAAATGCATCTTTCCCGATACGTTTTGAAAAATAAAAAGTCTTTCATCTTATTCCATCCTTCAAATACAGTTTCATCAAGAGCCAGAAGGAGCGGATTTCGGTCATATAATTTGTAGACATGTTTACCACCTACCCTCACTGGCAAGGCCAGTCCTGTCTGTCAAAGCACAAGGAGCATTTCTGCTCAAAATCTTCCCTTTTCAGAAAAAAAAAAAGAAAAAAGAAACCTTCCCTTTTCTTTCTTTTTTTAAATATTTTTATTGATTTCAGAGAGGAAGGGGAAGGGATAGAGAAACATCACTGATGAGATCGGCTGCCTCCTGCACGTCCCCCACTGAGGATCGAACCCCGTAACCCAGGCACGTGCCCTTGAATCCAACCTGGGACCCTTCAGTCCGCAAGCTGGCGCTCTACCCACGGAGCCACACCAGCCAGGGCAGAAACCTTCCCTTTCCCACGCAAATGCCCCTTGCAATCAACTGGAGTCCAGACTGTTTATTTTTTTATTTTTTATTTTTTTTAAATATATATTTTATTGATTTTTTACAGAGAGGAAGGGAGAGGAATAGAGAGTTAGAAACATCGATGAGAGAGAAACATCAATCAGCTACCTCCTGCACACCTCCTACTGGGGATGTGCCCGCAACCAAGGTCCATGCCCTTGACCGGAATTGAACCTGGGACCTTTCAGTCCGCAGGCCGACGCTCTATCCACTGAGCCACACCAGTTAGGGCCTGCTTATATCCAAAGCAGCGCCACTCCTAACGCAAATCTGTGCCAGACAAGAAAGCCAAGCCCCGGGGTCGGATTCCACGTGCCTCCAGGTCTCCCTCCCTGCCGGCCCCTCCTCATGCTGATGGGGGGGGGGGTACCCTGCACCCAGGCCAGTCTCCCCCAGCGAGCTTTGCTGGGCCACAGGCTGGGCTGCCTGTACATGGGTCGCAACGGTGGGCGGGGGTGAAAAAAACAAAGTTCATCCGCTGAACTGAATGAAGCTGCTGGGCCCGGAAAAGCGGCCTTTGCCTTGCCCCCAGCGCCTCAGCGGCTTCTGGCACCGAATACTTGTTGCAGGAAAGAGTGAATGAAAGAATGAACGTCCGACTGAAAAATGAAAGACAAGGAAATGAGAGAGAAGGGGACGGGACAGGAGTGGCTGAGAAGGAAAGGGAAAGTTAAAGGAGCAAGAAAAGGAATTGAGCAGGGAGCCCAGAGGTGCGCGGGCCTGCGCCTGCGCGCCGACAGGGGGCGCTGCGGGCCGCCGGTGCTGCCAGGAGCGGTGCGGTGGGCGGGGCTTTCATGAGGGCGTGGCATAAAATGGGCGGGGACTCGTGGGCCGGGGCACCTGGTGGGCGGGGCTCTAATGGAGGCGTGGCGTCCAATGGGCGGGCCTCGCGGGGCCGGGCACCGCCTCGTGGGGGCGTGGCGTCGAGCGGGCGGGGCCTCGTGGAGCCGGGCGTCACGTGGGCGTGGCCTACCGGGGACAGGGCGGTAGGTGGGCGGGGCCTCGTGGGGCCGGGGCACCTGGTGGGCGGGGCTCTAATGGAGGCGTGGCGTTAAATGGGCGGGCCTCGCGGGGCCGGGCACCGCCTCATGGGGGCGTGGCGTCTAGCGGGCGGGGCCTCGTGGAGTCGGGCGTCGCGTGGGCGTGGCCTACTGGGGACAGGACGGTAGGTGGGCGGGGCCTCGTGGGCCGGGCGTCGGGGGCGGGGCCTCCAGGGGCGAGGCCTCTCGGGGGCGGGGCCGCAGGCGTGCGGGCCCAGGTGAGAGCGGAGAGGCAGGAGGGAAGGGGCGCGCGCAGCTGGAACCACACCGCGGCCAGGTAAGCGTCCTCCGGAGGCCGGGCGGGCCGGGCCTGGCCTCACCGCTGTCCCTGTGACCCTAACCCCTCGCGGGTGGGAGCTCGGGGAGCCGGAGGCGGGGCCAGCACCTCAGACTGGGTTTCCAGCTCCTTAAAGCCTCGGTTTCCCCAGCTGGTCAGTGGGCAGATGGGCTGCACCTGTTGCCCCGGAATGAACTTTGGGGGCTCCAGCCGCCACTCAGGGCCCCTCTCACCCCAGGGTGTCCTCACGCGGTGCAGGTGGGTGCTCTCTGGGGCGGCCCTTCCCGGGCCTGCAGCCCGTCCCGTGGAAGGACTCCTCCATTCGGCACGCCCTCCAGTACTGAGCGAGGCCCCAATGTGGCCATGGCGCCAGGCTGCCCGCGTTTCCTGTGTGCACAATGGGAAGGGCTGCCTCGGTGAAGGCTTGCAGTGAAAAGAATCAGTCCCTTTAGCGACTTCGCTCCTTCTGCAGCTGTTCGTTGCACACCTGTGATGTGGCGAGCACCCTTCCAGCTGCTGGGGAAAGCGAGGGCGGACAGGCAAAGGGCCCTGTCTTCTGGGAGCCCGCTTCCTGCCTGGGATTCGTAATGCACACATGGTAGGTAGGTGAGCAGCGCTCTGCAGCCCGGCCAAGGCCACCGCGGAGGGGCCCGGCCCAGACGTGGCTGAATGGTGTGTATCCTGGGCCAGGAACTTGTTAGGTGAAAACCCAGGTAATCGACCAAAGTCACTAATGGTGAGTCAGTACAGGTTGATGTAAGACGCTAATCGTAGGGAAATAGGCTAGACGGGAACTCTTACATGGGGACCATCTGTATGGTTTTCCCGAAAATCTAAAACTGCTCTAGCCCTAACTGGTGTGGCTCAGTGGATAGAGCGTCGGCCTGCAGACTGGAGGGTCCCAGGTTCGATTCCAGTCAAGGGCATGCACCTTGGTTGCGGGCACATCCCCAGTAGGGGGTGTGCAGGAGGCAGCCGATCGATGTTTCTCTCTCATCGATGTTTCTAACTCTCTATCCTTCTCCTTTCCTCTCTGTAAAAAATCAATAAAATATATATATTTTAAAACTGCTCTAAAAAGAAGGTTTATTTTAAAAATGTGTGTGTCTGTGCATGCCTGTGTGAGTGTGTGTGCATGCCTCTGTGTGTGCGCGTGTGCATGCCTCTGTGTGTGTGTGTGTCCATGCATGCCTGGGTGAGTGTGTGTGTGCATGCCTCTGTGTGTGAGTGTCTGTGCATGTCTGGATGACTGTGTGTGCGTGTGCATGTCTCTGTGTGTGTGGGTGTGTGTGCGCTTCTGGGTGCGTGCATGTGTATATGTGCATGGGTGTGTGGTATATCAGATGGCGATGAGTGAGGTGGAGAAAATGAACGCCGGGTCAGAAGGTTAGGGAGTACAGCTGGTGGGAAACGGGGGGCCCTGCTGAGACCCTCACACTGGGGCAGAGTCCTGGATGGAAGTGAGGGAGCCGGATATGGAGGGGAACCCAGGGAGCAGCAGGGGTGAGGCGCTGGGGGCGCAAACAACCAGGGGGTTTGCTGGTTGCCATGGAGGGAGGGGCTGGGAGAAGAGGTGGAGGAGAGAATTACGTCAGTCAGGTTGGGGGGGACACTGGGTGGAAGGAGGGATGGGCACCCGGAACCTTCTATGTCCCGGTCAGGACTTTGGCATTGACTCTGGGCCAGATGCGGGCAAAGCCATGGGCTGGCCGTCTGCCCTGTGGCTCGGAGCCCAGCTCACACGGCCTGGCCCTCCTCTCGCAGGCTCTGCAGTTTCCCCGTGCGGCCTCCTGAGGCTTTGGGGCGGGGGGCCCAGAACTCGAGCTTCAGGGCCAAGTTCGTTCGTTCTTTCTTTCTTTCGTCATCATCACCTGAGGATATTTTTCTCATTTATTTTTATAGAGAGAATAGAAAAGGCCCAGCCAGCGAGGCTTAGTGGTTGAGCATTGACCTATGAACCAGGAGGTCAGGGTTCAATTCCCGGGTTGCAGGCTCGATCCCCACTGTGGGTGTGCAAGAGTGCCCATCCATGATTCTCTTTCATCGTTGATGTTTCTATCTCCCTCTCCCCCTCCCTTCTCCTCTGAAATCAATAAAAATATTAAAACAAGAAACCAGACATTTTTTAAAAATAGTAATAATGCCCGTTGTATGAATGTACTTCAATCTGTGTATTTGTTCGCTAGTGGAGAGCATCACGGTTGCTCCCAGTATGAATGAAGCTGCTGTAAATGTTTGTGGGGTGTGAGTGTGTGTGTGTGTGTACGTTTTCAGGTCACGAGGTGTGTTTGCTGAACCGCACGTGGCCCTGTTTAGCGGTGTACTGACCCCTACTCTATAGAGCCGTGGTTCTGAGCCTTCCTAATACCACGACCCTTTAAAACAGCTCCTCATGTGGTGACCCCCAACCATAAAATTATTTCCGTTGCTACTTCGTCACTGTAATGTTGCTGCTGTTATGAATCGTCATGTAAATATCTGATATGCAGGATGGATTTAGGCGACCCCTGGGAAAGGGTCGTTCAACCTCCAAAGGGGTCGCGACCCCCAGGCTGAGAGCCGCTGCCCTAGAGCTTCCTGCAGGAGCCTCAGGCCTGGCTCGGCTCGTGTCCCTTGAACGGAACCGCGTCACCACTCCCTCCCTATTTCTGGAGGCTCCTGGAAATTTCTCCAGAGGAGCGTTAACATTCAAATTGTTTTCAGTGAAATTTGAAATTATGATGGAACTTCGAAGAGTAGACTCTTAAAAATCTTTTTAATTTTAAAATTGATCCCCACCGGGTCCTATCCTGAGAACTTAATAGATCGGCTGTCTCCTAAGTGGAGGTAATTGAGATACAACAGTAAAAAGTTAAAAATAATCGTGCCAGCGTTCCTGGAGGCTTCGCGAGTGACATGCACATTTAATTTGAAATCGCGGGGAGAGCGCGAGGGCTCTTCCTGGCGGCGAGCGAGGTGTTCGGTGCGCAGAGGCGGCAGAATCTGCGCGGCTTCTGAGCAGCACCAGGACGGGGAGCGGGGAGCGGGGAGCGCTCCGACACCCACGGACGTTCCGGAAGGAAGAAAACGAAGCAGGGACGAGGCTGGGATGCTTTTCCCTCAGATCACAGATGTGTGATCTTGGCGTCTGATGTGCCACTGCATCTGTTTATTTATTTAAAAAACGTTTTTATGGATTTGAGAGCGAGAGAAACATGGATGAGAGAGAAGCATCATTGACCAGCTGCCTCTTGCACGCCCCCCGCTGGGGACAGGGATCGAGCTCACAGCCTGGGCATCAGACCGGAGACCTCCTGGTTCATGGGGTGACACTCAGCCCGCTGAGCCACACCTGCTGGGCCGCAGGGGCTGTTTCTGAGGAAGGGAACGGGAGCACACGAGGGCTCTGGGACCCTAGCCAGGCTGTGCGCCCGCCTTTCTCGGCTTGGGCTGCCGCCCAGCTGGCCCAGGGGCACTCGGGGTGCACGGAGCCCTCGCTGCCATGGAAAGTGGGGAGTCACTGTACCCCGTGCTGGCTGGGCCAGGCTGCTGTCGGAGGCTCTGGCGTTTGAAAGGTGGAGTTGAAAGGAGTTCCCAGCGGGCAGGTGGCTGCCGTGAGCGGGGCCAGGTGGGCTGGAGCTGGCGCTGTGGGGCAGGTGGAGCGGGCAGTGTGGGGTCCGAAGGCTCTGCCGCTCTGCCAGGGGGGTGTCCGGAGGCCTCCCCTCCCCCGCGGGCCGCTGGGCTCCAGGTCCCC
Organism: Murina feae; assembly: GCA_004026665.1. NCBI lineage: Eukaryota > Metazoa > Chordata > Mammalia > Chiroptera > Vespertilionidae > Murina > Murina feae. The sequence continues at coordinate 22,426 of PVJC01022732.1, forward strand.
TGCGGCGCTGGCTTTCTTGGCATCGCCGCCCAGTTGCTAGGAGGCCGAGCAGGGCACATGCAACTTCCTTTTGACTTGCTCGCCTCCAGCCATCTGCCTGCTCCCCGGCGCCGCAGACTGGCAGCATCTGTGCTCTCCGGGGAGGGGGCGCTTTCTGATGTTCCTTCACCCCCCCCCCACCAGGCCGGGCTGGGCCCCTCGCTCCTCCAGCCCGGGGCTGCCTCCAGCTAAGGTGTGAGTTCAGTGAGGAGGGTGGTCTGCGCACTAAGGCGCGTGGACATCTACCCCGTCTCAGGCTTCGTATGGATGCACACGCGTCACTGAGGAATCTTCTCTCGTGAGCTCCATTGTGGGGTTCCTGCCAGAGCCGGCCAAGGTGGCAGGGGGTCACCGACGTTGATGGTGATGGCTGTGCAGCCGCCAGCAAAGAGAAGTTTAAAAAAACCAGGCATTTATTTATTTATTTATTTATTTATTTATTTATATATTTTAAAATGTACACACACACACACACACACACATAATTGATTTCACAGGGGAAGGGAGAGGGAAAGAGAGAGAGAAACATCGATGATGAGAGTCATGGATTGGATGCCTCCTGCTCGCCCCCTACTGGGGCCTGTGCCCTGATCGGGAATTGAACTGTGACCTCCTGGTTCATAGGTGGATGCTCAACCACGGAGCCTCGCGGGAACACGCAAAAAACCTGATTTTTTTTTTTTTTAAAAAAAAGCATCAAACACCACCCATGGCCTGTGTGGTCCAGTGGGTTGGCCGCCATCCTGTGTACCAAGAGGTCGCAGGGTCGCTTCCTGGTAGGGGACGTGCGGGAGGCAGCCTGTTGATGTTTCCCTCTCACATCGATGTTCCTCTCTCTCTCTCTCTCTCTCTCCAAAAAAAAAAATCAATTAAAAAAAATTGCTTAAAACAAGAAAATTACCCAACACCGTCTGCTTCCCGTATTGCAGGGCTGGTTCCGACGGGCCGAGCCAGATTCATGAGAGCGAAGCCCCCCCCCCTGCCGCGAGCTCTCTGGCCATCCCTGTGACAGGCCTGTGCGTTGGGCGGTCGGCTCTGCACGAGCAGGTGAGCCGGGAAACCGGGCAGAAATAGAAACCGGCCCCGGAATGGGGCGCCGGGAAGACAGAGGAAGCCATGGTGCGCGCTTTTGAGATCCAGCGTGACCCGTGATTGCATCGCTGTGCGGGCGCCGGGGCTGGGAAGCTAATGCACGGGCGGCGGGAAGTAATTCCTCCTCGAGGGTAATTTTGTCGGTGGGCTTTGCAGCCATCCGCCACCTAAACCTTTTCCCCGGCTCCTTCCTCTCCCCACGGGGCCGCTTAGGCGGGGGGCGCAGACGCGCGCAGGTGACGTTCTATTGTTGCCGCGCCGTCGGCTAAAAGCTTCAGGAGTCGTTCAGGTGTGTCCTTGCTGCGCAGGCTTTATGTGTTTGCTAAAATTGGCGTTATTAATATTTGCTATTCCGCAGGTCCCTCAGGGTCAGCTCGATCATGTTAAGCCACTCCGCTCCAACTCGTGTTTCCAAAGTCATTCGGGCTCCGGGAACGCCCGCGGGCCTGGGGACCGGCGCCATCACTCAGGCCCCGACCCTGGGTTTTGCGGGCAGCTCCACCGGGGAACCCGATCAGCCGGCTGCCCCCCTTCTCCCGCACCCCACACACGTTCGGCGCGGCCGTGGAACCCTGGGTGTACGCACCCAAAACGCAGATGTATTTTATTCTGAGGCAAAGCAGTCCTCCAGGGGCTGGTATAAATATGTCACTGTAAGAAAGGTGTTGTTGTTTGTTTTGTTTTGCCTTAGTTGGTTTGGCTCAGTGGATAGAGTGCCAGCCTGCGGACTGAAAGGTCCCAGGTTCTATTCTAGTCAAGGGCACAGGCCCGGGTTGCAGGCTCGATCCCCAGTAGGGGCCGTGCAGGAGGCAGCTGATCTATGATTCTCTCTCATCACTGATGTTTCTAGCCCTCTCTTTCCCCCTTCCTCTCTGAAATCAACAACAACAAAAAAATTTTTTTTAATGAAATTATTTTTCAGAACTCTGCTATTCTCCCCTTCCCTCCCTTGTTTTTATTTTGTTTTAGTTTGTGGTTAATCCTCACCTGAGGATATTTGCATTTATTTATTTATTTATTTATTTAAGTATATTTTATTGAGTTTTTACAGAGAGGAAGGGAGAGGGATAGAGAGTTAGAAACATCGATGAGAGAGAAACATCGATCAGCTGCCTCCTGCACACCCTCTACTGGGGATGTGCCTGCAACCAAGATACATGCCCTTGACTGGAATCGAACCTGGGACCCTTGAGCCCTCAGGCCGACGCTCTATCCATTGAGCCACACCGGTCAGGACGAGGATATTTTTTCCCATTGATTTTTAGGGAGAGTGGAAGAGAAGGAGGGTGGGAGAGAGGGAGAGAGAGAGAGAGAGATTGATGCGAAAGAGACACATGGATTGATTGCTTCCGTACACACCCCAACAAAGACTGGGTAGAACCTGCAAGCCAGGTATGTGCCTGGACCGGGAGTCGAACCCTCAACCCTTTGGTACACATCTGGGCCAGTGCTCTAACCACTGAGCATAGCAGCCCGCTCCCCTCTGCCCCCAACCTTGTGTTTTAACTTAAATGGCGCCCACGGATACATTGCTCTGGAACTTGCTTCCTTTACTTATTTCCCCTCATGGTTTTGACTTGTGCACAATATTCCAAAGTGTGCAAACCAGTTCGTTGTTGCTGCTTTTTATCATGTTGGCTATTTATTTTCTTATTTTGTTTTTTAAATATATTTTTGTTGAATTCAGAGAGGAAGCGGGAAGGAGAGAGAGAGAGAGAGAGAGAGAGAAACATCAGTGATGAGAGAGAATCCTTGATCCGCTGCCTCCTGCACGCCCCCCACTGGGGATGGAGCCTGCAGCCCAGGCCTGTGCCCTGACCGGGAATCAAACGGTGACCTCCTGGTTCCCAGGTGGATGCTCACCGCTGAGCCACACCGGCTGGGCTGCAAACCAGTTGTGAAGGTGACCTCGTGTCACTGCCGTTCCCACCCAGCGGGGGAGGTCTTGTAAGTAGTAAGTCCTCCTGGCAACTCCGATTCTTGTCTGGGAGCTACGGCGGGGATCTGGCAAAAGCCGTTTTCCGGGAACCGCGCTGGAATTGACTTTTGTGTGTATGAACCTTGACAGGGCCTCTGTCTTGCCTGCATTAAAGATGAGACTGGTGTCAGATCAGATTAATAGTTTGGAACTGAAAACCTCTTCCCTCTCCCGAGGAAGCCCAGCCAGTGGAGGAAGGGAGTGGCTGTTCGCAGAGTGAGCTTCCCCGTGACCTTTCCTCAGTGGGGACTTCAGGCCTGGCCCCCGAGGCCATCTTCCCAAGGACAGGTTTCCGTGGCCCTGGTCTGAGGGGGACCCAGAGGCCGACGTGGAAAACCCTTCTCCGCATCAGGCACCCCGATGAACTCATCCAGGCCGCATAGCAACCCATGGAGGTGGATTGTGCTCATATCCCCATTTTACAGGTGAAGAAACTGAGGCATAACCATGTGAAGTAACCTGTTCAGGCTTCCCAGTTAGTGACAGAGCGGGGATTAAAACCCGACAGTTGTGCCCGGCTGGCGTGGCTCAGTGATTGAGCGGTGACCTATGAACCAGGAGGTCACGGTTTGATTCCTGGTCAGGGCACATGCCTGAGTTGCAGGGTTGGTTACCAGTAGGGGGCGAGCAGGAGGCAGCCAATCAAGGACTCTCATCATCAATGTTTCTATCGCTCTCTCCCTCTCTCTTCCTCTCTCTGAAATCAATAAAAAACCCCAAAACGTATTCATTATTAAAAAAAAACAAACCTTCCAGGTCGCTGTATAAAATGAACAAAAAAACTTTTCCAGGAGTCTGCGATGGCTGAAGTATAACTAATCTTTTTCTTAGTGCTTTTTAGGTTTTTTTAGCCTTAAAAGTTCCCATCCACATCCGTGACACCCATTTCTCCTTCTCCCCTTTCTCCTCCCCCCGCTTTTCCCTTCCCTCTCTGTCCCCAGCCTAATAGGAAGGTGGACGATGGTGGAGCAAGGGTGTGTAGGTTTGCATGGAAACGGTACACCGAGCTGCCACATGTTATGATTTGGAAATAGAATGTAATGTTTGCTTTTGAAACCCGTCAGGGCACCGGCTGTCGAGGGCCCCGTCTCTTGCGTCGGCAGACACTAACATCTGTACTGAAACCCGAGACGGTTTGAGCAGCATGGATTAGACTGGCTGTGACTCTCTGACAGTTTTTTTATAAATGCCTCTCGAAGTGCCATCAGGGCACCCCTGGATGTGAAGCAGGCTCTCTCGAGTCCCGTCATTTGCTCCTGGAGGATGTCGTGGTGTGGATGGCTAATGGACACGGAGACTTTTTTGTAAAAAAAAATGTTTTTATTGATTTCAGAGAGGAAGCGGGAGGGAGAGAGAGGGAAACATCGATGATGAGGGAGAGTCATGATTGGCTGCCTCCTGCACACCCCACACTGGGGATCAAGCCTGCAACCCGGGTGTGTGCCCTGACCAGGAGTCGAACCAGCGACCTCTTCCTGCATGGGCTAATCACTGAGCAACACCGGCTGGCATACAGAGACTTTTAAAAAATATATATGCTTTTATTGATTTCAGAGAGGAGGGGAGGGGGAGAGAGAGAGAAGCATCGATGATGAGAATCATTGATCGGCTGCCTCCTGCACGCCCCCTTCCCCCACTGGGGATGGAGCCCACAACCCGGGCCTGTGCCCCGAGCCAGAATCAAACCCAGGACCCTTTAATCTGCAGGC
>PVJC01022733.1:0-27038 GCA_004026665.1 Murina feae
TTATGCAGCCCAGTTTTCTTGTTCCCACAGCACTTGGTGCTGCCAAGAATGGCCTCTACCTCATCCTTGTCCAAAGGGATGCTGTCCAGGGTGGGGAGGGGAGTCCCTGCTTGTTTACCCAGGGCCTGGGCCTCTCCTGCTGAGCGAGGATGACCACTGCTCATGGGGGCTTTAAATTGGCAAAGAAACTGTCGTGGAGCTGGAGAGCTGGCGGAGAGTGGGGAGGGGCAGGTGGAGGCTCAGGGTTTGAGGGGAGGAGCAGGGGCTGGGAGATGAAAATCAAGACCTGACCCCTTCCTCGAGAAGGACCAGTGTGAGGAGCTTCCAGCGTAGTGCTTCCCGGGTTACACTTGAGAACAGTGCCCTGGCAGCAGACATGGAGGGACTGAGGGGATGGGGCCAGCTTGCCTGAGCTGAGAGGAAGCAGGATGAGTCACACAGGTCAGAGTTCCAGGAACCAAAACAGCATGTGCAAAGGCCCAGGGTGGGAGAAATGGCAGGCAGGCGGGAGGGGTTAGCATCTGCAGCCCCTCTGGCTGTGGAGTGAGGACTGGAGAGAAGGGGATCCACAATGGTTTAGACACTTAAAGAGCAGACTGGTAGACAGAGATGGAACTTGAGAAACCTGTAATTATTCCCACTATTTGCATGTTAACCACCTGTCAGGACCAGTCCTCACATTCCCCCGAGGGCAAAGATGCCTGAGGATCCCATCAAACAGAGGTCTCCCTTTTCTCAGCTGCCTGATCCAGAATGTTCTTTCCACTAGACCTTGGGAGAGGAAGAATTGGCTCTGGGTGTGGTCCTTGTCCCTCCCAAGACAGCCACCTGCCCAGCCTAGCCCAGGTGAGCTCCTAATTTAAATCTAGCTTGGGTCAAAGGGACCTAGTGCTATGGCTCCAGCCTAGGCATTAGAGATCAGAATCAGGTTAGCCAGAAGGGGCTGGCGGGGTAAGCAAGGAGGGCTGAGGACAGCCTATGTAGTGGGCTCACCTGTGGGCTCCTGGCTCAGAGGGACAGTTGCTGCCCAGCTGGATTGCAGGACCTAGTGGTTTGGGGCACAGAACTCACAGGGACAGGCTGGCACTCAAAGATGTCCTGACTCGCGTCCTTGAAAGCTACTCATTCAGAAAATGGGAGTTCCCTTTGTACTTGGGTTTGACCTAATGGCAAACCAGGTAAGCCTTTAAAACTTGACTGAGGCTGCTGTGATGTAAGAGGTATCTGGTGTCCTGTGCTCTGGGAGGGCCATAGACATGAAAACAGTACACTCAGGAGGCCTGGCTGCATGGCCAGCCCACAGCACTGGCCCCCTCCCCTCCAAGCTTTCCTGACAAGTGTAATTGCCGAACAGCCGTGGGGCAGGGCGCCGTGGAATGCACCCTTGGTCGCAGCTCAGGCAACAGGTGAGAACCCCAGGCTGCTGCCTCCTGACACTGGCCCCGCAGGGTCCTTATAGGCGGGCAGGGGACTGCCATGGAGCTAAGGAGCTGGCAGAGAATGGGCAAGGGAAGCAGAACTGCAACTAGGGGCAGCAGCGTGGGCTCTGGGAGGCATTTTTTCCACAAGTCCTTATGGTATTTGCTATATAATAACCAGAGGGTGGCAGGGCACCCGGAGGCCCATGGTACCACTTTGAGTTTAATCCCACCAGGAAGGACCCTGAGCAAGCACTCAGGTCCCCCATCCCCGCCCTGGTTGTAGCCCCACTGGAGCGCTCCAGGCTGTAGTGGGCACTGCAAGTGCTGCTACTCTCAGAACTGCTGGCATTTCTACTCTGCAGTGGATGGATGGAGTGGTGTGTGGGGACTGGCTGGTGCATCTAAGGCTGAGTGAGGAACTGGCTTTGGGGATGGATGTTACAGCCTGGCCTGAGGAGCATCCTTCCTGGCTTCTGCAGCCCCAGGGCCTCTACTGGGAAAGGTGTTCACGCAGCCCCATCAGAGCCAGTTTCATTGGGAAGAAACTGAGGAACAGCACTCCTGGCAGCTGGGGCCAGAGTGCTTTCAATGACTGTTCTGGGTTGGAGGCCCCGAGGGAATGGCACAGGGACCTCTGATGAACTCCATGCCTTCAGCCTCCATCAGACAGGGACTCCATCAGCCAGGCGGGTCCAGCAGATGTCGTGAGGTGGCCGGGCCCCATGCCATGGGGAGGGCAGAGGGTGTGGAGCCCAGGCGCATGCAAACAGCACCACCAGGGCAAGATAGCTGCTTATCAAAATATTTTTATTTTAGGAGACCCCTCAAAAAAAGACCCTCCACATTAGACAGACGCCCAACAATATCCATGGCCTTTTTTTTTTGGTCTTTTTTGTATATTTTCATTTTCAAATCAACTAAAACAATTTGATGCTTAAAATAAAAGACAGGAACTATTTCCCAGTCAGACTTTAGTCAAGAATATATATATATATATTTTTTTGATCCTGGGGATGGGCAGGGGTGGGGAAGAGGTTGCTCAGTAGCACTAGGTGTTCCTGTCCACAGTAGGAGAGCCGTGTGGTGAGGACACGGCACACAGCAGGGCGCGAACTTGCCTGACTAACCGAGGGAGGGAGAGAAGATGGGGAAGAAAAAATGTATGGGCGGCTGATCCGGGCATCTGGGACTTAAAATTTACATAAAACTGTGCCATGTCCTCACTTGGTGCTGTCTGCCTGCCTGCCTGTCTCCGCTCTGGGAGGACTGGTCATTGTGGTCGGGAGAAGGCTGAGGTTCAGCGTCATCTTCATTATGTGTGTGGCTTCTTTTCCAGCTGAGAAACTTTTTTTTATTTTTTAATTTTTAAAAAGAATCACAGCCAAAATAAGACATTAACTGCAAAATCCAAAATGGCTGCGCTTACCCTATTTATAAAAACACATGAGTCTTTGCCTCTGGCAGGGGAGCCGAGCCCGCGGGGCCCATTACACTTTCCCGGGAATCTTGGCCCGCTTGCGAGCAATGGCGTCCTCTACGGCTTTGAGCTGCTTTAGGAGCTCTTCCCGCCTCGACAGCGTGCTGGCCTTCCCTGATTTGGTGCCCGTGGAGGCGGCAGTGCCGACGTCGGAGGCTTTACCAGGCACACTTGTGACCTTGCTGGAGCTCTTGGACTGGGGTGACAGCTGACGCTTCCTGCGAGGGTGGGAGGTTGTTAGAGGGGTCCAAGTGTCTGTCCCTCTCTGCTGAGCTTCCTGCTAGGCGGGGGACATGAGGCCCAGTCTGGGGGCCTGGACCCTGTAAGCTGTACCCACCAGGCAGAAAGCACCCTTTATCCAGTGAATGGTTGAGAAGTGTCCAGGGTCAAGCTAAGCATCCTGCTGACCTGCCCATCCTGTTTCTGGACCTTGTATGTGACCTCCTTCTGTGGTGAGGTGAAACCCCACACTGCTGACTTAGGAGGACTCCCAAGGCCTTGGGGCCCAGATGTGTGTGGAGGGTTGTACAGCTCTGAGTCCTGTGCCCGCTCTCCCCATATCCTCCCTCATCCAACCCTTGACCCTGAACTGCATGGTGTAGGGGCGCAGGGACTCAGAGCCGACTTCCCAGGAAAACAAAATTACTCTCCTACTTCCTGTGCCTGAAATGGAAGGTACAAAAGAGCTGTGACCATCTGCCCCCAAAACTGACCCCCCACCTCAGGCTGTGAGCTTAGTGCTGTAGGCTGCTCCTCATTCCAAGGCCCAATAGGGCGGGGGGAGGGTGGTGTAGAGTCAGACATGTGTTGGGCCGCCTTCTTGCCTCCAGATCTAAGACACTGCCCAGGTACCTCTGGGTCTGTGGGGCAAAGGAGCCCACATAGTGTGGCCATGGCACAGGCGAGCACTTACCTGTCTGGCAGGGCCACGGGAGTCTTGGAATTCTGGCCTCTCTGCCGTTCTGGCTTGGGAGAGCCCAATCTCCCACCTGACTTCCGGTCCCGAGAACCTGAAACAATGTAAGACCAGGGTCCCAGTTACACATGATCTGGTGCAGCCTTACTGATGCTAGTGACCCCATTCCAAAGAGCTGTGACAGATCAGCACAGCTTCCTCATTTTTAAAGGAAGAGGCAGAAGGGCAGAGCCGGTGAGAGAGGAGGAAGGGGGAGCCCTGATCATGTCAGACTGAGACCCCAGGAAAACCCCAAAAGCAGAGCTCCAATTTGGGTTCCAGGTTTCCTGAGCTAGCATCCAGACAGACCACTGAGCAGTCAGACTCTTTTCACTAACACCGAGGCCCTGCCTACTCATTGTGCTCTCCTTTTCCACAGCCCAGGGTGGAATTTCCGGAGCCTTCGTGTTTTGTGCTATCATTGGAGATGAGCACCCAGATGTTATCTGCCAACCAGATGTTACAAAAACAAAAAACAATGCCACTCCTAGTTATTTTTCATGAAAAAATATGTTATTTGTGTTCAAATACAGTAGCTTATAAATAAATATTAAAGCCCGGCCTCTGTAGCTCAGTGGTTGAGCATCGACCTATGGACCAGGAGGTCACGGTTTGATTCCTTGTCAGGGCATATGCCCAGGTCATGAGCTAGATGCCCAGTAGGGGGCATGCAGGAGTCAGCCAATCAATGATTCTCATCATTGATGTTTCTATCTATCTCTTGCTCTCCCTGCCTCTCTGAAATTAATAAAAACATATTGAATAAAACTTTTTCTTAGTTTTAACTAACGCTTTGATGTTGATAATTCACAAGATCAAAGAAGTTCCTTGGGGTCCTCAATATCTATCCTAATAAAAGAGTAATATGCAAATTAGGCATCACTCCATCACAAAGATGGCTTCCCCCATGGCCACAAGATGGCGGCACCCAGCCCGGCTCAGCCCAGCCCCGTCACTGAAGTGGTCAGGCCTGTTAGCCAGGCAGGTGGTGGGGAAGGCAGGGGGCTCGAGGGGCAGAACAGGCAATCAGAGGGGGCTGGGGGTCCCCTGCCCAGGCCAGAGGCCTCAGGCATGGACAGGGGTGGAGCCAGTGATCGGAGGGGTATGAGGGAGCCCTACCCAGGCATAAGGCCTGTGCCAGAAGCCTCAGGCCTGGGCAGGGGCAAGGCTAGAGATTGCAGGGGCCTGAGCTCTGCAGAGCCTGCAATTGGAGGGGCAGGGGTGGAGCCAGCGAGTGGAGGGGTCTGGGGGTACCCTGCCTAGGCCTGCAGCCTTGGCCAGAGGTTACAGGCCTGGGCAGGGGTGGAGCTGGTGATCGGAGTGAACTACAGAGGAAACACCTTACCACTCATTGGCTAAGCTCCCTGTATGCCACTGATAATATTCTTTTTAAAAAATATATATTTTATTGATTTTATACAGAGAGGAAGGGAGAGGGATAGAGAGTTAGAAATATCGATGAGAGAGAAACACTGATCAGCTGTCTCCTGCACACCTCCTACTGGGGATGTGCCCGCAACCAAGGTACATGCCTTGACCGGAATCGAACCTGGGACCTTTCAGTCTGCAGGCCAATGCTCTATCCACTGAGCCAAACCCATTAGGACTGGTAATACTCTTAGTAACTTGGGTAATAAGAATTCAAAAAGGTGATCTACAGTTTTTCTACCACACTCCTGGAGAAAAAAAATGAAGGTCCACTGCTGGAGGGCTAAGAAATGTCATATCCTGCCCTAGCCGGTTTGGCTCAGTGCATAATGCCTCACCCTGCTGACTGCAGGGTCTGGGTTCAACTCTGACCAAGGGCATGTACCTAGGTTGCAGGCTCCTCCCTGGCCAGGGCCCAGGTCAGGGCATATGCAGGAGGCAGCCAAAGTGTTCCTCTCACTTTGATGTTTCTGTTTTTCCCTTCTCTTCCACATTCTCTAAAAATCAGTGGAAAGATATCCTCAGATGAGGATTAAAAAAAAAGAAAGAAATGTCATATCCTATGAAAGACACATCTTGAAAATGCCTAAGAAAGTTGTTGTTTTTTTCATGGTGAAGGGACTGGAGTCTGTGTTGATGAAAACACCTTGGTGCCTGCGGTGACTGGCAGTGGCTGTAGCAGCGGGGTGATGGGGCTGGTGGCTTCCCCTGATTAGCCTGGTCACCTCCCACAAAGGGAGGCCAGACTGCGGCTTAGGCCTGCTCCCAAAGGGGAGCAGGGAGTGGGCCTAAGCAGTCAGTAGAACACCCCCTGAGGGCTCCCAATACGTGAGAGGGGGCAGGTTGGGCTGAGGACACCTCCCCCACCGTGCACAAATTTCATGCACTGGGCCCCCAGTCTACTCTAATAAAAGCATAATATTGAAATTGACCATTTCTACGGGACACCTAAGCCACGCCCATCAGCCAATCAGAGTGGCTGTATGCAAATTAACTCAGCTAAGATGGAGGCTGGCAGTGCAACCGCGGAGGCGGGTGCAGTGCAGGCGGCAGGATAAGTGGGGCATGTGGGGCAGGTAACGGGTGGGATGTGTGTGGGGTGGGTGGGGTGTGATGGGCTGGTGGGGGCGGCAGGTTGGGCAGGTACAAGCGGGGCTGAGGAACCCCCTGAGTGCACAATATATTGTGCACCGGGCTCCTAGTACATATATAAAAACCTAAGTGACTTTTTGACCGGTAGCTTTGATGCGCAATGAGCACTAGGGGGCAGATGCTCAAAGCACAAGCATGGAAACATGGAACAGACTGATGGATCTCAGAGGAAGGGGGAGGGTGGGAAGAGATTAACCAAAGATCTTATTATTTTCATACTAGAGGCCCTATGCATGGATTCATGCACCAGTGGGGTCCCTTGGCCTGGCCTGTGGGGACTGGGCTGAAACTGGCAGTCCAACATCCCCAAGGGGTCCTGGGCTGGAGAGGGTGCAGGCCAGGCTGAGGGAGTCCTCCCATGCATGAATTTCGTGCACCAGGCCTCTAGTTTTAAAATAATGGATGAGGTCTTGGTCCCTCCGCCCGTCAGGCCCCTGCAGGGATTGAGCTCACCTCGGTCTGGGGATAAGGTGGCCCGCTTGGCTGGAGGAGGGCTTAGCCTGTCCTTGTCTGAGGGCTCATATCGCTTCCTGCTCCCTTTATCAGCGGCCTGAAAAGATGGAGGGAGCACAGTGAGGACACAGGGTCTGAGGTACTGGTCACCAGGTGGAACACAAGCGAAAGGAATATAGTGTGATGTTCTCACACCAGGACCTGTTCTCTGCTCCCCTCTTCTGGGGTCCCTCTTTGCAGTGTTGAGTGAAGCAAAGCCCATGGTTTTGGGGCCTTTATTTTCTGTAGCGAAGGTACCAGCAGAGATACTGTGCTCCCTGTGGGGGCCATGAGCCAGGGAAAGGACTCTAGCAGACTCAGCCTCTTGCTCTTCTGGCCCCATGGGGCCTTGGGAACATCAACTCACAGAAGCCAAGTTTGCTTTGCTCTGTCCCAGTGCTGACTTGTAGGAACTGGCCAGCCCAGGCAAAGGGAGGAGGGCCAAGGGTGTGGGTTTTCAGGACAGGGAGAGCACCCACCAGGGGATGCTCTGATGCCCTAGGACATGCTATAGAACCCATCTACCCTATGCCCACATGCCTCTCTGTTTCCCACAGGGCTGACCATCAAGGCAGGCAGATGAGTAGGGGTGATATCTGGCCACCAAGTTCAAATGGCCATTTGGTTCCCTCTTGGTCTCAGTCCCAGGATAAACTGAAGGTACATGGCTCCCTGGAGCTCTCACCAGATGTGCCTAGGGCCTCACCTTGTTCAGCAGTGTCAACTTGATCTCCTTGTGTGCCACAAATGTACCCTGCTGGGGCTGCCCAGAGGGTGCCTGCTGGGGAGTTGTGGGCTGCTGGGAGGATTTACTCCCTGTGGAAGATTTTGAGGATTTGGGTGGCTGTGTGGATGAATCCCTTTTTCGCTTATCCTCTTTAACGCCATCTTCTTTTTTAGATTTTCCTGCTGATGAAAAATGCTCGGTCATGGTCATGGATACCACACAGTGGTTTCCCAAGTGCCACTTGGTGGAGGGGTGCATTATCAAGCAGGCAACATGTGCACAAGGATGAAACTGGAAGGTCACCACGTTATTTTCTGACCAGCTGCATGCAGTGCTGACTGAGGCTACATGCACCCTCCTGCCACGAAGAGCCTACCTCTCCTCTGGAGCCACAACAGCTAGGACAGAAAGAGCCCCCATACCTTTCTCCTTCTTGGTCTGGGCTGGGGTGGGGGACCGTGAGCTGGCTGAGGACACAGGGCTGGCCAGGTCTGCGTACATGTCGTCTGAGTCCACGCTGTGCACCGAGCTGCTGCTTGACGTGGCGCTGGACACTGAGGAGACGCTGCTCACGCTCAGGGACCTAGACACATAAAAGGCCATTTGTGCCTGTATGTCCCCGACTGAGGACGGGTAAACTGGGGGGAGGGAAGGCTCCTATGTCTACTTTCTCTAAATCCCAGTTTTAAAAAACGTGTACCCACCAAACCTGAAATTTCAGAGGGGACTCTGGGTAGTTTAAAGGTGCCACATAGTGTGGAGATGCTCACACTATTTGCTGGACATATGAGTAAGCGTGACTCAAGAGTTAGTGATGATAGAATGGAAAGTCCTGGTTAATGATGCACAACACAGGGACAGCTTCAACCTGCAGACACCAGACACTAGATGGGCGATCACTTTAACCATGGCATGTCTCAGGAAAGTATGCAACGACAGCCAATCTCACAGGTCCTTGGTTCTTTCACAGCCCATGTTGCACAAGGATTTGAAATGCACAAACCTGCTACATCAGTGTCTGCTGAGTACTCTCTCTTTAGCTCTGAGAAAACACCAATCACTGTTCCCTAAAGTTGTCAGATGCTGGACAAGGGGAGGGAGGGAAGAAAGAGAGCCCAATATTTTTTTTTAAACATTAGGTCTTTAAACTATTTAGAAAGATTTGGGCAAATGTATATAAACCACCTGCTGCCTAGAAATAAGAAAAAGTTTGATTTAAGGGATCTAAGGACTGGTCAATATTGTTTTCTTTTTAAACACCCAAATAACAAAATTCTTTTCCACTTACTTTCTCAGATTTAAAAAAATTGGCTGTTCACAGCTTCCCCAGGCACAACAGGCCAGGGCAGGACCCAACCCTCCACACAAAATGAGCATGAAGCCTCCGTGTTAGCCTCTTTCAATCCTGCTGAACTGGAAGCACCCTGGCTTCAAGCCCGCCAGGTGCTTATGGGGACAGAGGGCGTCCCAGCCCCTCCACATGCTTGGAGCCATTGGACCAGGCTCCCTACTCTGTGAGCATCAGTCCATTCTCTTCTGTGTGTCCAGGTGGAGACAGCCAGCCAGCCAAGCTGCTCCTGAACAGCACTGACTGACAGCTATTAGCTGTTAGCCACAGGCGGCCTGAGGGGGAGAAAGGCTCATATCTGAGGTGACCTCTCCTAAGGTCCTGGATCCTGACTGGGAGGCAGGAGCAGGGGCAAAGAAGCTGGTGGGGAAGATGCTGAAAATAACCTGGATCTGGAACTAGAGCCGCTGTAGCTGCTGCCACTGCCACTGCCACTGATGGTCCGCCTGCAACGCAATCAAAAGTCCCGTCACTCACATCTCTGCAGACTCGACAAAGGGCAGACAGACTCTCTTCAAAACCTGGGCTAATCACTGGCCCAAGACAGGTATTTAACCAGTAACTTACCACAGACTCAGAAGTGGGTAGGGCTCTATTTTCTTTTAAGTGCACTTTTTTTTCTCAAAAAATAAACTTTTCTTCAGTGTCTTCCTCCCACCCCGCAACTGCCTCTTTCCAGGTAAGATTCTGGTTGTCAAGGGAGTGCCTTCCCTCCTCAGGTGGAGCAGTGAGATGGGCTCATGTCTCCCATGGGGAATCAGGCTCAGTGGGGTGGCATACCTAGCCCCAACCTCACAGATCAGGGATAAAATGGGTTCCTGGTCTGGGTTGCTTTGTCCAGAAGATCCCCTCCCCTAGTCCTGGCACCAAAGATAAAAAATCCCAATGAAGCTCTCCGAGAGTGGTGTGCTTACCTTCTGGGGGGGGACCTGGCTTGGCGCTCCCTCCTCCTGGCTTCCCGAGGGTCTCCTGACTTGGCAGGCTCAGGGGTGGGGGCAGTGGTTTTGGGGGCCTGTGGAGGGGCTGGAGGTGGGGCTAGTTTCTTCACCATCTTCTCTCTGTGTCATGAGATGCAAAGAGGTCAGACCTGGTGGAGGAGCCCAGCCAAAGCCTCAGGGTGCATTGCCGGAAGGCCAGGTGGGGTCTTAGAATGTTTCTGAAGCTACAGGCCTACTTCTCCCCACAGGTAGGAGCCGGAGGTGCGTCAGCAGGAACAAGATGGCTTATCTGAGAGCTCGAGAACTGCTGAGAGCTGGCACTGTGCTCCCCCAGACCTCCTGTCCCGCATGTGGGGGTGGCCCCTTGAGGGTGCTGCAACATGTTCACATGTGGAAACCACACTGCAGTAAAGAAAACAGCCCCCCAAACTTGATTTTTTCTATCTGCTAATCGTTTTAGTGGTGCTAAGCACTCCTGATTCAGATGGAGTACAGAGCATGTGCCTATCAGAGACCCTGTTAAAAAAGTGATCTCAGCAGGAAACAGTCTTGGTCAAAAGCACAGTGTCAGAGGGGAGTCAAATCTTTGCTGATGAAAATGCAAAAGCGAAGCATGCATCCTGCATGACTCTGTGAAGTCCTGTTAGGGAAACAGCCACTGTAGGGGCTGGAGTGTCTGGACTGTGCATTCTCACAGGTTTGTTAACCCGCATTGGTATAATGTAGATGGATGAGTTGTGTTGCACATAAATTATACCTCAATACAATCCTAGCTAATAAAAGAGTAATATGCAAACTAACAATCACTCCATGACAAAGATGGTGGTGTCCACAGCAACCAGGGCAGGACATTGACAGCGTCTTCCCAGCAAAGCGAGCCCAGCAGGCAAGTGTGGCCTGCAGGCAGCACCCAGCAGGGCCTGTTTGCCCATCGCTGTGGTGTGGAGCAGGCAGGTTCCGCAGGGACCAGAAAACCACGGGGAGTGGGCCTAGGCCATCAGTAGGACATCCCCTGAGGGCTCCCAGATTAGAGAGGGTGCAGGCCAGGCTGAGGGACCCCCCTACCCCATGCACGAATTTTGTGCACCAGGTCTCTAGTTCATTTATAAAAGTTAGCTATTCAGGATTCCCTAAATGTTTCTGAGGTCTTCTAGCTCACTCCATTTAGGATAAATCACTGGTAGTTTGCAGCGTTTCAATGTCTATTATACAGCAAATATGGGCTCTTTCCCAGTAAATAAGTAACTACTATAAGAACAAGTCAGAAAGCAGGGGCTATGACAAGGACAGGGCACAAGGCAGGTAGGCAGGTCCAGTCTGCTCACACAGAGGCTGCCTTGCCCCTTAGGTGGCAGGATTGATGTCACAGAGAATTAACTACCGACCTCCCTAAAGTGCCTGGCTGAGACACTGCAGGTCAAATGTTACAGAATTTAGGTATTCGTATATGTTTCTAACTTCTCCATGAGCCACATCTACTGAGTAGGATCAATGTAATTTATTCCAGGAGCAGCAAAGGTGAAGAGGAGGTAAGAGTCTGCCAGGCTGCTCCTTTCCATGCATTGCAGACACAGCTCTGGGGCTGAGTGTGGTAGGAACCTTCTCCCACCTGCCTGCCTGGTAAGAGGGGGCTGGTGGCTGCACTTGCTTGGAACCCCAAGGAGCATGGACATTACCACCCCCAAACATTATATGGCCCCTAGGTCTACAAGCCCACTGTTAAGGGTCCTGGGGCTTGTCCATATATGAGATATGAGGGAAAAATGCGGATGTTGCCAGCCTGGCCTGACCACTAGGCACTTACCCTGCTTTCCCAGGAGGCAGAGCTGGCTCCCCCTTGGTTCTGACAGAAGGTCTGTGTGGAGAAGGCGTTGGAGAGGGGGACGGGGACGAGGAAAAGGACCGGGACCTAGGGAGTAAACACAAGTGTGAAAAGGGAGCACCAAAGTGCCCTTGTCCAAGTCTGAGCATGCTGGGGATGCCTCCTCAAATTCACAGAGAAGGCCACTATGTATTTCTACTTATTTGCCTCAGATTCTTACTTATTTACAGGATTTCAGACAGTTCTTGGTCATTCACAAAGTACATCGCCAGAGGGGAAAGGAGAACGCTGAGGGGATAGCTGCTACCAACACTGCCGAGTCCTTCTGAGACTTTGAGCCGTGGGGCATGTGAGTGTGGGCAGGACCAGAAGGGCACAGGCTCTGCTCTGTGTGGGTATGAAACCACAACGAGGAGACACACTGCCTAACCAGGCCCTGGCATCATGGGAGAAAAGGAGGGCCTAGTGGGGCACCTCCACTCAGGTGGGTGGCCCCAGGAATGGCCAGCAGCACAGGCCCATGCACAGATGTGACAGTGCTATGCAGCAGAGACTGGTCTGGCCCGGGGAGTGTTCCAGCTAAAGAAAATTGTGATGAGCTCATTTGGATACAAGTTGCAGGGGTCAGAAGGATGGACGAAGTGCTGGGAAAGGGGTGCTGGACTGGGTGGAGGCATGGCCTGGCTAGGTTGCTGGCCCCACCATTCAGGATTCACACAACATCACACAGGAGGCAACCCTTTAAAAGGTTTATGGGTTTGCTGTATTTTTCTTCTACTTAGAAATGCTCATGTACGATTTTTGACATTTTCAGCCAAGCAACACCAACAGCTAAGTTAAGATGGGGCTTTTGCAGTCACACATGCTGCAATGTATAGTGACAGAGCTACATAGGAAGAATGCTCCTTTCTCCTGTTTTCCACCCACTGCCTCTGGCTGGGCAGCCTGCCATGGGAGACAGGAAGGAATGCCAGGCTCACTTACAAGCGTCTGTAACACTGTGCAGCCCGGAATCACCACATGGGCGGTTCACCTCCTCAGAGTAACCTCATTCCCGGGTCCCATTCCTCAGAAGGCTGCTGCAGAGCCAATGCCCAACTGGCGTGCAGCAGAGGGGCACTCTGCTCATGCTCTCAGGTACACATGGACCTGCCCACGAGCCAGCAGAGGCCTGGAGCCAGGGAAGAGGTGTGCTGAGTGATGGACACTGGAACAGTATAAACACAAGTCAAGGGGAAGGGAAAGCGGTAAAAAAGGGCAACTAATTTTGTGGAAATGGCTAAGAAGTTTGTTTCCAAACTGAAAATAACTGAAACTGGTTCAGTATACAGGGCTGTGTCCTGAGTTAGTTTCTTTAGAACTGGATGACGAGGAAGGCAAGCATCCTCCTTGGGGCCCACCTCCTGAAAAACCAGCCGGGTTTCCACTGACTCTCCTGCTTGCAGCCCCCTCCCCTCCATGCCTAACTCAGCATGAAGAGCCTGGCAAGGCCACCAGGCAGAGGCGGTTCTTTCGCCTGCTGTCTTGGGCCTTGTCATAGCTGTCCCAGTTCTGTCCCTGACCTTAGAGACTCAATGCCATAGGGCCTTTTTAATCTCTCCCAGTGTCCACTGAATACATACAAGAAAAACTGTAGGTAACTTCCACATAGGATTTCTAAATTTCTAAAGTTTCCCAGTTTAGTCTCAGGCTTCTTCCTGCAGCTGACCAGCCTTGTTCCTTAAATGAAGCCATACAAGGTTCCTCCCATTGTTGATGCTCTGATCAATAGCTTTCTGTCTTTCACCTCATCTCCTACAGGCAGCATTCCATGACTGCTCCATGACTGGCAGCTGTTAGGGGTACTGCTTCAACTTCCGGCAGGAAAATTGTGAGGTCCTAGGACCCATAGCTGACCCTCTGGACACCCTTAGAAAAAGGTTTTCTTTATTTTTTAAATATGTTTTTACTGATTTTTTTTTTTAGAGAGAGAGAGGAAGGGAGGGAGGGAGAGGGAGAAACACTGATGAGAGAAACATCCATTGGCTGCCCCCTACTGGGGATTGAGCCTGTAACCTGGACATGTGCCCTGACTGGAAACTGAACCGGCAATCTTCTGGTACATGGGACAATGCCCAACCAACTGAGTCACACCAGCCAGGACAGGTTTGCTTTTCTTTTTCAAGGTTATTCAACATTCGTAGAAAACAGGCCCACATATAATCTATTGTTTGTTCTACAGCCCACTTAAAATGTTAACTTGACCACCAAATTTAATAGCGCTAATGATCTAATGCTGTTCTAATCCTCTTGACAACTGCCCTAAAGAAAGATTGGCTGCCAGGAAGTAGTGCCACTGTGAGACAACAAACCACTGCAAGATAAACAGGTCCACTTATTCCCCAAACATCTAGTGATATGCTTCCCAAAGAAGCGTGTGTGTATATGTATGTGTGGGTATGTATGGGGGTATCTGTATGTGTGTGATGCCTGATTTCTGATTTTAGCACACTTTCAAAACAGGCCAACATAGGTGCTGCGTCCCCTGATGTGCACTGTGTGTTAAGATCTCCCAGCGTGTGCAGTTTGTTAATTGGCCCCTCGCTATGTATTCTGTAAAATGTACCACAAGACAATTAACTTGGTGAGAGTATTCTGAAAACAGCAGCACCTGGAAGAACACTGTCAGGATAGAGACATGCCACACAGACATACCCACCCAGAAATGCACTCTCCTCACACAGATACACAGACACACAGGACTGAGACTGGGGATGACTTGGGCCACACCCGATAAGCTCTGGGGACATACCTGGACTGGCTGCCTGAGAAGGAGCTGTGTCTGGAAGACCGGCTAGAGTAGGAGCTGTAGGATGAGGACCGGGACCGAGACCTGGACGAACCAGAGCCAGAGTAGGAGGAGGACCGTGAAGACGACCTAGAGCATCAAGGGGGAAAGAAGAGAGACAAGGTCTTTCTCTACCTTGCTCTGCTCACCGATGCCAGGCCTGCTGTCTTCAGATACAACAGGGCTATATTCACATCCAGATACATACTCCCTCACAGAGACACACGCACCCAGATACACCCGCTCCACAGACACACCCCCTTCACATAGACACACCTTCCCAGATACACACTCTCTTCACACAGACACACACACTCATATACACACACAGACATACCCCACCACACGCATACAGACACACCTGCCCTTTGGACATGCTTAGTCCCATCTCCTTTTGGTGGGAATGGTGTTTAGAAACCAAGACCTGGATGCTGGGTATCTCACTGTTATTTTTTTGTTTTCTTTTGTGTATCTCACTGTTGCTGTGACACAGCTCCCAGGCCCTCAGTGTACAGAGCCAGGATACATGTGCCTGTGTGTGCAGGTGTCTGACTGTGCAGACATGTGCCTGTATATTTCTCTATCTGTACATCTGTGCATGTAGTGAACCCTGACTCCACACTGATATTTCCAGTTCCCGTCTAACACTGCAGCTCCCCTGGGTCCCCACCCCCTTTCCGATCTGTAGTGTCTCTCTCTGGCAGAGAAGAGATCCAGCTCTCACCATCCATGACATCCTCACTTGTTTGCGCAGAGCTAGTATATACACAGGTTTCAGAGCTGCTAACCCTGGCTCCCGTCCGTCTCTCCTCTCAGTGTCTCTCCAGGAGTGACCCAGGCAAGCATTCTCCCCAGACAAACACCCCCTGTCCCCTGCCCTGGTTCACTGGCCAGGTCTGTGTTCTATTCTGAGTTGCCCGCATCCTGGCTGATCTCAATATGTGAAGCTGTAACATGGTTCTAAGTGCCAGTCTAGTTTGCTGTTAACGCTGTAAGCACCCAGTTTACTCAGTAAGTTGAGACCAACAAATGCCTGTTTAGTCTTACTGAGTTTCCTCCAGACCATGACAATATCACTCCTGTGTGTTTATGAACCAGCCATTTTCACCAGCCTGCCTCCTTACCTGGAGGAATTGGAGGCAGAGGCAGATGAGGCTGATGTTTTTCGCCGCCTTCGTGCACGGCTAGGGGAGACCGATACCCCAAGTTTCTTCTTGGGAGACTTGGACCGGCGCCAAGGATCTTTCCACTCATCTGCTCGCTTCACCTGTGGCCCAGTGGAGACTGCCTCCTTCTTTGGTGGCTCAGCTTGTCGGCTAAAAACACAGAGAGGTTAGCAATTCTCGGGCTACCTTCCATTTGACAGTATTGCTATTTTGTGTAAGAAACAGAGATTATGATCTAAGTGGCTTATCTGAGAAATGCCTGAAAAATAATGGGTCATCTACAAGAGGTAGCAGATATTACACTTAACACCCATCTTTCTCCTTCACTGTACCTAACTACACTGGTGTTTCCTTTTTTAAAAAAATATAATTACTTATTGAATTCCTATCTTCCCCACTAGAGTGTAAGCTCTGAGAATGACAGGGAAGGAATCAGCCTTATCTAACACATATTCTCTAGAGCTGGTACACAATAAATACTTATGAAATTAAAGGATAACAAGTGTTTTTTTTTTTAATTAGAAGTTTTGTGAGTTAACAAACCCATGTCTTAAAAACACTGGTTTAAATCACCCAGAGAACATCCTGATTAAAACCCCGGTGTCCAACTGAGAGCTGGTAGGTTATCAAGAGGAGACTCTGCTGAGCTCAATGGCAATTCCTTCTAACTCCTGGTCAAACTGTGTAAATACTGATTACAGGTGGGCAGATAAGACATACCGGAAACAAATCAAGGCTTAAACGTGAAAGCCACAATCTGCACTGGAGAACTGGGAATGAAGGGAGGCGGCAGTCATGGAGTCCTAACTGTGGGAGCCCACCCACCACCGTCTAGGAACTCAGGGTGCAGAGAAAGTGGGAGTGGGAAGCTCAGAAGCCCTGGGGAAGAAACTCAGCACCAAATCAGAAACACCTGCAAATCTAAACATCTCCACTTAAACATGAGCCTAAGTGGAGTTCCCACTAACAGCAGTTTAATATGAAGATATCTGCTGGACCTGTGATTTTTTGAAATTCAAGTATTATAAGTTCATTTAAAAATTTTAAAAAATACATAAAGACAAGAAAATAAAAGTCCTGCTATCTCAACTCTCCAGGGACAGCCAACATCTCGCATCTCTGCTTGTTCTCTCCATCTCTCTTATTTCCTACAATGCACACTTGCACATGTGCTCACACTCACTCTAAGCACAGCTGGGACCTGCCTGTGACTGCCGGGCCAGCAGCAGGAGCAGCTCTTCCTGTCACCCGTTTGTGGAGATGTGGTCTTTCTTGACTGTATGGCAATTCACTGTCAGATGTTATATAATCTGAACGTTTCCACACGGTTAGCTGTTTTTTAACTTTTAGAAAACACAAATAACATTAAAATGACCCTTTATATATAAATCTTATGAACATCTTTTTTTTTTTTAAGGTCAAATGCCTAGGAAGTGAAACCAGTGGGTCAAAAGAAACAAGCAGCCCTGACCAGTTTAGCTCAGTGAATAGAGCGTCGGCCTGCAGACTGAAGGGTCTCAGGTTTGATTCTGGTCAAGGGCATGTACCTTGGCTGTGGGCACATCCCCAGTGGGGGGTGTGCAGGAGGCAGCTGATCAATGTTTCTCTCTCATTGATGTTTCTAACTATCCCTCTCCCTTCCTCTCTGTAAAAAATCAATAAAATATATTTAAAAAAAAAAAGAAATAAGCATTTTATAGGTTTGTGGTAGACTGTCAAACATTTTACCCTAAAGTGAAAAATTGACATAATAACCCCACCAGTATGAGGTGTCCATTTTATCTGACTCTCAACAATGCTGGATTCCTGTGTTACCAGTGAAACACCATAAGCACCACCAGATAAAAATAAACCCCAAATGCTGGCAACTGTGGGGTCTTCAAGGCCTAGATAGTTCATACTGAATGTGTTCTTGCTAAATGTTAAAATGTAGCACAGTATTTTGTTTGACTGATGAGATTGATTGAAACTCAACAACGGCAAATATTTGTTCCTATTGATACCTCTAAGGCTGGAAGTTTCTGTCTTCTATACGTCTTGATACCTGTGAGTTCTGGTTGTCTGTTTTGTTCTTGGCCAATTTTCTAGTAAGCTCTTCAGTTACGAAGAATTGGAACCCTTTCCCAGGCTACTTGCTTTTTAAGGTTTGGGTGGTGGTCTCTAACATAGAGAGCATAACATTTTAATTGTCAAAACAACTCCTTTTCCTTTTCTTGGGTAGCTTCTTATAGGCTAATAGAGTCCGTCACCATTCCAAGCCATATTCAATTGCATTTTTCTTTTAGTTGATCTAGAGTTTCTTTCTTTCAACTATGCCTGAAGCACTGGCTAACCAGCTCCTCTTTTCCAAACAGTTTGTGACGGGATGCCATCTTTTAAAAATATATATATTTTTATTGACTTTTAGAGAGAAAGGGAGAAGGAGAGAGAGGGAGAAACAACGATGTAAAAATGTAACATTGACTAGCTGCCTCCTGCATACCCCGCATGCCTACAACTTGGGCATGTGCCCTGAATGGGCATCCAACCATGACCCCCTGGTTCATAAGTTAATGCTCAACCACTGTACCACACTGGCTGGGCTGAATGATGATATTTTCAATTTATAATGGGTTTACTGGGATGTTGAAAAGCACCTGCAGTTAAAATTCCAAACACTCTTAAACTCTGACCAACAACTTCTTGGTAGGTCCTGCCTATGTTTAGCTACAGAAGATCTTTAGCAACACTTAGGCCCTGCTCCCCCAGTTCCACTGGGCTTTAGATTAGAATGTTATTAAACTTATTAATAGCATCTTGCAATTATTCATGTCTTCTTTTGTGGGTATCAATAAAGGATAATAGTTTTCTTCATAAAAGGTCCTGCCTTTTTGGAGTAGATTTTTAGTTACTATTATAAATTCTCTTCACCAGCATTTCAACATCTAGTTATATTATATCATAACATATAAAAACCATTACCTGTTGATATTTTCAGAACTGTTTAATCAATTAATCAATCAAACAATCCACCAAGTAGCAAGTTCCATGCCTACTATTTGCCAAGAGTAACATACCAGGAGCAACACCCAACATTTAAAAACTGCCCTAAGGACACAATAAATTGAGGCATAAAATCCCTGTTATCTTGGCCCAAACCCCGAGAGCTATTACCACAAAAGCTTATAAGCATGTCTTCCTGGAAAAGTAATCCAGGAAGGAAGCAAAACCTGTCTGAGGATTCCAGCCTGTCACAGGCCACCAGGGAGCTGCTTTCACCTTTATACTTCCTGTGTTATTCTCATTCTAAAAATGCAATGAAATGGAACACCTTGGTCACTAGGCTTTTCATTAGTCATCAAAGTGGTCCAGCTCTATCAACTTTCAGTCCTTCTAACAGGGAGAGAGGAACAGATGGAAATCAAGGGAATGATTCATGAGAGAACTGTGATAGTACTAAAAGTCCTTGCTGTAGTGACTGGGAAAGAGAAAGAATGCTAAACCCTGCCCCATCACAGCATAGAAAAAACACACAAAACCACTTGAGACCAACACAGGCCTCCATAATCTTTTAGAGGAAATGTTTCCTCACCAGGAAGAATCTTTCATTCACTCTGGAGATAAGACTATGGGTTTCAAACAAGGCTGGCTCCTTTAACAGTGCTGGAACAAGACCTGGAGGTGTCCCTAAAGTCTTTCATTTTCTGGGCTGGTGCCATGGATGGGCCTGAACACTCATACCATCTCCAGAGCAAGCACTACATACAGGGATCAAACAGCTGGCTCCACTTCACCCTGAAAATCTATCTATCTATATATAAAAGGCTAATATGCAAAGTGTCCCCTGGGGAGTTTAACCACTCGCTATGACGTGTGCTGACCACTAGGGGGCGGTGCGGAATGAAGGAAGGCCCGGCTGGCAGCTGGGGAAGGGAGGGCCCGGCCAGCAGCCAGAAAGCCTGGATAGGCCCTGATCGCTGGCCAGGCCTAGGGACCCTACCCGTGCACGAATATAGGTGGTACTTGGATATATAATCATGCAGTTGGCACAAAATGAAGATCAGGGATCACCGTGTTATTGAGTCACTCTGTAGACCACTAAAGCCAAATATTAATGAGCTGAACTTCAATTCGTTTCTCTCCCCTGACTTGGGGACCCAAACCAGGAAGTAATGTTTTCAGACTTAGATGCAAACTTAAGTATCTATTTTAAGTTTGAAAAGAATGACTGAATTAACAATAAAAAGTTCATTAAAAGTTCTATTTGGGCCTGCCGACGTAGCTCAGTGGTTGAGCATTGACCAATGAACCAGGAGTCACAGTTCGGATCGGTTCAATTCCCAGTCATAGCACATGCCTGAGTTGTGAACTCGGTCCCCAGTGTGGGGCATGCAGGAGGCAGCCAGTCAGCGATTCTCTCTCATCATTGATGTTTCTATCTCTTTCCCCCTCCCTTCCTTTCTGAAATCAATAGAAAATATATTTTAAATAAAAGTTCCATTTGGGAAAAATGTTCATATTATATTGGAGGAGGGCAGAGGGAAGAAGCAAATCAGGTGTGCTCCCAAACTCTCAAGCACAGTCAGTGTGCAATGGGTCCATGCTGCAACAGCAGCAGCCATCTCCAGGCCATCTTTTCTACCTTTTCTCTTTATTCTTCGTCATGGTTTACATTTATTACAGAAAACGCCCCAAACATTACCTAAAAGTTTTCCATTTCTGCAAATAAAATCTTTTAATACTGTTAGCAAGTACATACTCTCAGGGATTTTACTAGTAATTGGTTTTAGTGACGTGTTCTCATCTCTTATAGGAACCTCAAAGAAGAAAGTGCCTCTACCCACTGAATGAAGGTGCTGAGTCTAAAGTAGCTCATACAGAACACAAGACCACAAATATCAGTCCTCAACGGTATCTATACGAAACACCATCAGGGCCAGCAGAAGTTGTCCTATGCACAGTAGCAAATTAAACATGACCCAGTCAGTAAGGGAACAATAACTAAACAGCAGGGATCAGGCTGATGTGCCTGGAAATCCTGGTGAGACTGGCACCTCTGACCATGGAGTCCATGAGCCAGGTCCCCAAACAGGTTGACTCAGGCTATGAAGTCTGGTGCCCCAAGCTGATGGCAGAGAAGTAGGGCTGCTTCTGCTTTCTGAGAGTGCAAGACATTGGAAGCCGAAGCCCTTTTCTCACTTAATGACAGCACCCCAGAAGACAGCCTGGAAAACTAGAGACAAACTACACCCAAATGCAAAACAACAGGCTTGCCACGTTACCCACTAGACAAAGATGTAGATGGGAAGAAAACTCAGCTGGCAAGGTAGGACCTCAGCCAGAAATACTGCCATCAAGAGCTGGTGGAAGAGATTTGGAATTTGCATAAACACTTCTAAACTGGGAGGAGAGGAGGGAGGGAAGAGAGGGAGGCAGTGGAAAGATGGGGGGAGGAGGATGACTCCAGTAATCTCTGACGGAAAAAGTGGCCTTATCCAGGCACAGCTATGACACAATCTTATCTTCCATGCACCTGATCTTTTGTTCAAGGCCATGGAGAGAGACTCCAAGGAGCAGAGGTCATCTGTTCTATGACTGTCAAACAAAATGTCACAACAAGACACAGCAAAGGGGCCTTGAGTCAACTCAGGAGGAGCTCATATCTTACAACACTGACAGAGGTGTTAGTGCCAATGATGCAAGGTGGCCATAGTGAGCGTGTCTGGAAACTCCGACCTGGGCAACTGCCAGGTTTGGAGTCAAAGGTAAAAAAAGATAAAAAGAATGAAAGTTCATTTCTAAAATAAAAAAAGAATACACATCTAATATTTTAAAAAAAGGGAATTCAAAGTACACGGATCTTCTCTCAACTGAACTCACACTCAGTTTGGAGAAGCTCAGAATACTTTTCATGGCAGCTCCTCTGTGCTATTTCATCCAGGAACTTTTGTAGAACATTACAATGCTCACCTTCCTTAACTCTGAGCAGAACTGGCCACAGAAGTCCCCAACTGCACTCAGGGGCCACCACGCTCCTTTCCTGGACTACCCCGGTGGCCCCTCCTGCCTGGCGTCCAAGTGCACACTGCCTTTGAATCCCTTCCTGCCCTATGCCACACAAGGCAGGAGGCTCCTAGTCCCAGCTCACCTGGGTGGATGCGTGCCAGCAAAAGAAACTTAATCCCTCCCTCCCTCTGGAATGCCCATCTCGAGTAAAGTCCCGTGCATTCCCCTTCAAGGACTATCATTACTTTTTATGATCCACCCAGCTGGCTGTAACCCCTCCTACAACGTCTACCATGCTGCGTGGCCCTCTCTTATGGACCTACACACAAGTAAGAATGTGATCTAACTTGTATTTCCTATTCCCATTTCTCAACTGTGTTTCTCACAGGACTGAGCAGAAGGCCTGTAGCACATGCCAACACATGCTGAATCAACAAGTCCCAGAGTAAATCCCAGAACCCTGACTGGGTGGCTGTGATGGAGTAGGGCTTTCTAACGACAGTCCTTCCAAGGGCACTTGGGGATAAAAGAACAGAAAAAATAAATCTGTACTGTTTCAAGTGGTGGGCAGACATCATTAAGACTTCCTGTTTTCAAGATGGGGGTTTGTCATTTGAATACATTTTATGAATTTCCAAGACTATGAACATTGACTTAGGTTTCATGTCATTTCTTCACATCCCATGATCCTTTGTCCCCACAGTGAACACACAGCTATGACTATAATGAGAGTAAGGCTCACACAGGCTCAACAATGCTTCTTTCTAATTCAGGATTATATTTCTATTCATCTGTACTTATTTAAATCTTACCCATATCAGATGTCTATATGAATGTATGAGAGACAACTATTTATTTTTTCATCTTAATCAAACAGTCGGGCAAGTTCTGGATAATTCAGTCTGTATGGAGTCAAGAAATTAAACAGGATACACTTTTTTTTCAGCCCAGCCAGTGTAGCTTAGTGTTTGAGCACTGACCCACGAAACAAAAGGTCACTAGTTCCATTCCCGGTCAGGGCACTTACCCAGGTTGCAGGTTTGATCCCCAGTAGGGGGCGTGCAGCTCATTGATGTTTCTATCTCTCTCTCTCCCTTCCCCTCGCCCTAAAAATCAATAAAAACATGAAAAAAAAAGTCCGGCGTACAAAAACTTTCTCCAAGCCAAATAAGTAAGCTCTGTCCAGGACAGATCACAATGAGAGATTAAAAAGGTAAAATAGGTATATTAAATTCTCAGGACAATAGAAAGATCAGTTCTAACAGAAAGACCAGTGACTGTTTTAAAGCTGAGCCCAAGTGTTGGGAATCTTTCTTTTCTAAAAACATTGATTTGTTGTCCCCCTCCTTCTTTTAAGGAATAGTTTGAGTTTTAGAGATAAAGGAAGGGAGAGGGAGCGAGAGAAACATCAATGTGAGAGTGCAACATTGATCGGCTCCTGCATGCTGCCACTGGGGATTGAGCCTGGAAACTAGGGCATATACCCTTGATGGGGAATAGAACCCTGACCTCCTGGTACACAGATGACGCCCAACCAACTGGCCAGAGCATGCTGGGGATCTTGAGCAGTCTGAATGCCTGGCTCATCAGAGCAGTTAAGTGTAATGACAGGGCCTAGAGTAGGAAGCTGGGTGACCTGCCTATCGCAGGGCATAAGGACAGTGTCATCCTGTTTCCTCGGGTTATGCACATCCAGGTGTGGTTGTCTGACACATTCAGGATCAGCAAATGCATGCAACACCATTATGCGGGCCTACATACAATCAATCCCAACTCGTGATGTTCAAATTCAGGAAATCAATGAATTTCACCATATAAGATGTGCATATCAATGGGATGGCACTGAAAGGTGATGATAAACCAGCCATTGCTGGAGACTAAGCAGAGAGGAAACCAAGAGGACCAGCACCATACTGGGCATGGCCAGAGGAGAAGTTGTTGGGCCCAAGAAAACAGGGAGAGAAAAGCCACCATAAGCTGAGAGAAACCCAACATATATTTTTCCCCCCAAAAAAGACAGCAGAGTCTCATGGACCAGTCAGAACAGATCTGAGTGACATTACCCTTCTCTCTAGGGAGGCAGATGGCTACACAGACTCCACCACAGCCATAAGGGCAAGTCTGAACTACACAGAAACACACAGGATAACAATCACGTTTAAATGCCATTACCCTCCCTAACTTCAGCTATTTCCTGCTCCAGAGGGTGACCCTAGAAAAGTGGTTCTGAGCCTTTGTGGGGGAGTTACAAATTCCCTTGAAGAAGCATATGCTTGCTCCCCAACCCACCTTGAGATGCCTGGTGTCCTCAAACTGAAGACCGGCAAGGTATCACACTAATACCAGGACAACTACGAGGGTGAATTGACAGGTCATGCATAGGATGCTGGCAGCCCCAGACCCCAGATAAGCAGAAGGACATCTGGGAAACAATCAGGCTTCAGTGAGTGTGAAAAAAGGGACAGGAACAGGTGCTCTCTTATGAGAATTAAGCGAATCTTCTAGGGAATGATGAGCCTGCCATTTCAACCCCAAGGGGTACCAAATCTCAAATGCACATCTGAATATTTGGTAACCAGCTTTAAAGATGACAGGCAGTTTGAGAAATTCCTCTGGGAAGGTCCCAGTTACTATTTATATCTCAAATGAAATTAATTTGCCTATGCCAAAGAACATCCTAGTTTCCCGCCTCAGCTACACAAGGAAAGCACAGCCACTGGCTTGGCCAGAAAGAGTAGACAGAGGTTTCACAAAAGAATATCCCCCTAGCTACATATATGCATTCTATAGAACTGCATAAAGGTTATTGTTAGAAGGTTCTGCCCTATCTAAAAGTAATACCAGTATAGGAGGGCAAAAGTTCTTAAAAGACATACTTACAAAAGTAAACCTTGGGTGAAGAGTTATGCAATCACTAAATGCAGAAGACAGCTCTGGCTGATCAAGGCAAGGAATTAGGAGGTCGTGCTGGGAAATTCCGCTCTGGTGAAACCCTAGCCCTCAAGGCTGGTAGTAGAGAATCAAAGATAGGAATTCAAGACTCTGCGCACCAAGTGAGACAGGCTGAATCCAGACCAAGTGACCAGAGCGCCCCACCTCTGCTGATGGCAGTTGTGCTGGGATGGAGGCCCACAGAAGAAGCGTAAGAGAAAGTTTGGGGAGGAAAAGAATGGAACCCAGGTCAGAAATGGGGGATAGAGGAGTGGAGAGGGGAGAGAACAGACCTACCTAGTTTGGTGAAAAAAGCTGTCTCTGATTTTAGGAAGAACTCACTTAATCAAGCTTCCTGAGTCCCGACGTACTAGTTCAAAAGGACCAAAAATAGAAATATAAAAATCAAGCTTTTCTGTTCAAATAAATATATAAAATTCCAAGGCAATTTAAAGCATGATTACTAGATAAGTATCACATAATCTCACTCATTTGTGGAATATAATGAACATAAACTGATGAGCAAAAATAGATCCAGAGACATAGAAGCATTGAACAGACTGTCAAACCTCAGAGGGAAGGCAGGGAAGGGTGAAAGGGGAGAATAAGAGATCAACCAAAGGACTTGTATGCATACATATAAGCATAACCAATGAACACAAGCAGTAGGGGGGTAAGCGCATGTGCTGGGGGGTGGGAGTGGCCGGGGAGAGGTCAATGAGGGAAAAAGGAGACATATATAATACTTTAAACAATAAAAGAACTTAAATTAAAAACTAAAGTGATTATTGTAACAGAAAGATTCATCAAAGCAGCCTTTTAAAGAATGAACTTTCTCAGTGTATCTAAAATATATGATTTCCCCTGAAAGTTCTGTAAGCACATTACTTTGCCCAATGTTAGGAAAGCATAAAAAAAATATAACAGGAATAGTTTAAAATTTATCCCCAGCAGGGTGGCTCGGTTAGTTGGAATGTCATCCTATACACAAAAATTCGATTCCCGGTCAGGGCACATACTGGATTGTGGGTTCAATCCCTGGTCGGGGTGCATATGAGAGGCAACTGATTGATGTTTCTCTCATATCGATGTTTCTCTGCCCCCCCCCTTCTTTAAAATCAATAGACATATCCTTGGTGAGGATTAGAAAAACACACACAATTAATTTAGGGAGGCAACTCATTGCAATTCAGATAAAAAATAAAAACTTATCACAACTAAGTATCCTGCTGTAGCCATAAATAACTAAAATGATAGACTACGGTCCTAACACTTATTTTCAGAAATAAAACTGTATACAGGAAAGGAGCTTGTTTAATGAGAAGGTCAAGAAGAAGGGATGACAGCCTAGACAATGTGGCTCAGAGGTTGAGCATCAATCTATAAACCAGGAGGTTATGGTTCAATTTGTGGTCAGGGCACATGCCTAGGTTGTGGGCTCTATCCCCAGTGGGGGGCATGCAGGAGGCAGCCAATCAATAATTCTCTCATCATTGATGTTTCTATCTCTCCCTCTCCCTTCTTCTCTGAAATCAATACATACATACATACATACACACATATATATGTACTAGAGGCCCAGTGCACAAAAATTTGTGCACTCAGGGGGGTCCCTCAGCCTGGCCTGTGCCTGCTCGAAGTCTGAGATACCTCGGGGGATGTCCACCTGCTGACTCCCAAGCTGGCAGTCAGGGAGCCCTCGGGCATGACCACTTGCCAGCAGAGAGCAGGCCTAAGCTGCAGTTGGACATCCTTAGCGCTGCTGAGGAGGCCAGAGAGGCTCCCACCACCACCGCTGTACTGGCAGCAGTCAGCCTGGCTTTTGGCTGAGCAGAGTGCCTCCTGTGGGAGCATACTGACCACCAGGGGGCAGCTCCTGCATTGAGTGTCTGCCCCCTGGTGGTCAGTGTGTATCATAATGACCAGTCATTCTCAGTCGTTCTGCTGTTAGGGTCAATTTGCATATTATCCTTTTATTATATAGGACTAGGGGCCCGGTGCACAAAAATTTGTGCACTCGGGGTGGAGGGAGTCCCTCAGCCTGGCCTGTGCCCTCTCACAGTCTGGGACCCCTCAGTGGATATCCTATGATGGCCCCAGTCTGCCAGGCGCCTTGTGTGTGTACGAGTGTGTGTGTGTCACCACTGGGGACCTGCCCCCAGCCGCATCAGAGGCTCGGAGCAGTCCTCCTGTGTGTGTCTACCTGCTGGGGGCCTGTCCCCAGGCACACCATCAAGGCTTGGAGCAGGCATCCCCTCTATGTTGATCTCTCAGACTCTTGCCCTCCCCTGCATGTTGTTCTCTTTTTTGAGCTGTGGCCAGGGCTGGGTGCTGCCTGCCTCCCAAGCTTGCCTACTGCCCATCTTCCT
>PVJC01022734.1:0-27052 GCA_004026665.1 Murina feae
GTACTAGGTACTCTTACAAATTATCTCCTTTGAGCCTTGCCAAAACCTAACAATGTAAGTAGCCTTCCTTATTCTCATTTCATGGCTGGAGAAGCAATCTTAGGGACATTCAATAACTTGATTTGGGTTATATGAGCAAACAACAGAAGCAGTGCTCAAATGCAGGTCTTTCTGACTCAGAAGCACTAATCCACCCAGTACTGCTTCAATTTTTTCATGCCACAAATAAGATCCAAGTGCCTTCTGTAAGCTAGTAATGGAGCTGTGTGTAAGAAACAGTTGACGTGAGATTAGCCAAGCACCTCGCCTTCCCCAGAGGAGGCCACCCTTCTGCCTATTACCGCAGGTTTGTCTTACCTTTTCAGAAACTCACCTCAGCGATATCAGAGGATATACTCTTTAGTGTCTCCATTTTTCTGTTTTCTCATTCTGATGCTCCTATTAATAAGGTGCTGAAACTCCAAGTTTGACCCTTCACTTTTTGTGCCTACTGTCTTCTCGTTTGTTCTACTTTCTAGGTTAATTTTGTCAATCATGACTTCCAACACTTGCGTATTTAGAATTCCCCTGTTTGTCTGCTGATAGTCTCTCAGGGTTTTCATGTCCTGAAGTGATTTGTAATATCTGAATATGTGCTCATCTCCAAGAGATGTTGCTCTTCTTCGTGTTCCAGCTTGAGGAGCAACCCTAATGGGTACTAACACATTTGTCTCTCTGTGGGCCCTCTCATGTTTTACGGAGCCGGACCAATGTTTACTATCTTAGTAAAGGGTCCCTGACCCCTGTGAGAAGTCTGAATATGGACTCCACACCTATTGGTAGCTGGTACCACATAGCCAACCTTGTTCGGAGTGAGAAGGAACGAGAAAATCAGAGCCCAGATTTGGATTGGTATTTGGAGATTGGCTGACTGGATATACTACATTTCTGGTCTAGGAGAGCATTTATAAGGACATGAAAGTTACGTAAATTTTGGTTTGGTAACGTGACATCTCGTGTAGGAGCGGTTCCACCTTGGGCCCAGAAATTTATTTCAACATTTGTAATATTTTCATTCTACCACAACCAGATTCCCAAGACCCAACCAAGAGTGAAGGCCTAACCCTCTGACTCTTTCAGCTCTTGTTCACGATGAAGATGTTGAGTGTAATCTTTATTTCTGGACCCGGGGATTTTATTCTCTTAGTTTTGAGCTTTCTTCTTCCATTTTATCCAGAATTTATATTGTTTTGCAGCAATGGTTTTATGAAAGCTTTATATCTGGTTATTCATCCTCTTTCTCAATAGTATCCCTCTCCCACTCACTGAACTCCCGCCCCGCAACCCCCTCTGCTAAATCTCCTTAACTCGCCACCCATGATATGTCTCTCCCAATTATTCATCACAAACACCCAGGAACCAGGTCAGAAAATCACAACCTTCCTTAGAGGGGTCTCTTTTAGTAGAAAGGAATTTGGAGTGGAAAAGGCTAAGGAACATCCACAGATATTTCAAATGAAGGCTATTATCCTGCTGCTTATAACAGATCCAGTGAGTGACTCTGTGGATTTTAAGAATGTAAAAGAGAGAGGCTCATGTAAAGACAGGGTTCTAGTCTGCTTTCATCCCATGTTATAGAGGTCTGTCAGGGAGGAGAGATTGGTTGGCACAAAGTTAAGAAAATATTTCAATTCAAAGTTTTACCATCAAGGTTTAAAGATGGTGGTTTTCTTTGTAAGATAGGAAGTGTCAAAATCTTAAGACATAAGGCCAAAGGTCCCCGAGGACATTCTACATGAAGAATTTAAATTTTCCTTTCTCCTGGACTCCTGGTAACAACCAGAGTTTGCATTCATTTTAAAATCTGTCCCCTACCTCCTGATCCCTTCAACTTAGCCAGTAGCCTTTAGGGCAGCACCTTGACATGGCTTTCCTTACATCTCTTCCCCTTTGAATTTCATGACAGTGACAACAGTTGGAGGTGAGGTAGTCTTTAGTGAGTTCTAAGTGTATTTATATGTATTTATTGTATTGGTGGTATCATTTCAATCTAAATCTCCTGTGATTTAGCTACTATTGCTATTTCCAACTTACAGATCAAGAAATGGAGGCACAGAGTGTTAAAATACCTTTTTCAAGGTGATGCAACTAGTGTGGGAGAAAGTGACAAAGGAAAAAGAGCCAAGGATAAAACTAGGGCTGTTCTGAGGGGACCTCAGCAGGAGACACTTGAAGACAATGTATTTATTGTGCTGCAATTAATACAATTCTGCTTCAATTCCTTTGGTCTCCAAGTCTCTTCATTCCCAGCTTCAAATCCCAGGAGAGCGCATCTAATATGCCCAGCTCTGGCCTGCCCCTGTTAAATGAATGAGCTGTGATTAGGGAGTATAATAATGTAATGCACATATGGTCAACCTTGTCAATGAGGGATACAGCCTAGACATGCAGTAGTGGCTGTAAGTGGACAACCACTTTAAGAGGTATCTACTTTACGACCTAATGATGTAAGAAGCAATCAGTTTTTCTGCAGCTGATACATGGTCCCAAAATAAGAATTACATTCATCAAGAAAAATATATGGTATTTAGTATTATTATTTTTAATTTCTTTGGAGTGTGTATCTATAATAACTGAACTGGGAACCATCTATTATCTCATTTTCCCTAACATGAAAAGCTCACTGAAGAAACTCACTTTACACTGAACTGATACTCTTTTTTTAATCCTCACCTGAGGATATGTTTTCACTGATTTTTAGAGAGAGAGGAAGGGTTAGGAGAAGGGAGGAAGGGAGGGAGGGAGGGAGGAGAAGGAGGGGGGAGAGAGAGAGAGAGAGAGAGAGAGAGAGAGAGAGAGAGAAGTTGGAAGAGAAATATTGATTGGTTGCCTCCCGCGTGTGCTCCAACCAGGGACTGAACCTGCAACCTGAGGATGTGCCCTGACTGGGAATGAAACCCCTAACTTTTTGGTATACAGGTCATCACTCCAACCAACCGAAGCACCTGCTGAAATGATGCACTTCTATGTCTTCTATTTCTGACAGCATGCTATTTTGGCGATCTGAATGAGCCACCTGCTGAAAACAATAAATGTTGAACTTTAAAAAATCAAACACATTGATGAACTGGTAGAAAGTGAAGGAATGCTCAGAGGGGTAAAAAAGAAATAAAGGAAGAAAAAAGAGAATACTTTGAGAAAGCAGTGAGGGCCCACGCACGTGGTCTTTTGCTATGAGATTATCTGTTAAATTCTATACACCTAGGTCTTCTGCTTTGATAGCTGTGCAGTTACGAGAGTCAGGAAATAAAGCCAAGAGCCCATCTAAAAGGAGAAATTTAATAGGAGACAAAAATCTGGGGCCGCAAATGGCTACATTCCCAGTGTAAAGGTGAATCAGAAAAAAAACACAAAAAACCTTGATGTATAGGTCAGAGAGAAACATGTCTGTCTTGACCTTGGAATCTGGGAGAGGAAGAAGAAATTTCCTTTCAGCATGTATAAGAAGCTACTTGGCATAAGGCCCAAATTCAATTTACCTGTGAAGTTCAATAAATCTTAAATGAAATATTGAATTTAGTTCTAGGGTTTTGTTGCCTCCAAGCAATTTGCAGTAGCAAATTCTAATACTCTCTAGGAAAACTCACTTTTAATTCAGGTCTCAAAGAATCCCCATAGTTAAAACCCCAGAAACATGAGTGCAGAGTCCATTATCACAAGCCACAGGGAAACAGGCACCATGAGCAAAAGCTAGAAGCAACAACAGACAGCACAAAATGTCCATGCAATTTTCAGTACTGGATTTAACAGACACAATGTAGACTATGTTTAATTTGTATAAGGAATTAGAACATGGCTTGGGAAGAAAACCAAACAGAACTTCTGAAAATACAAAGTATATGAAAATTTTGCGGTGGACATTATAAAATACATGTTTCTCTCTCACACTGATCTCTTTTTTAAAAAAAATCAATAAAAGACAGTCCCCTATGAAGATTTTAAAAAAAAGATAAAGACAAATGGAATGGGACCTCTGTCTTAGAGGTATTCTAAGAGATAATGAAGAAAATGGGAAATAAGCAACACTGAAGATATAATGGTTGAGAACGTTCTGGAATTGTTGCAATCCACTAATCCTGAGATTTAGGAATCCTGTCAAATCCTAAACACTGTTAAAAACCTATATATATAAAAGC
Organism: Murina feae; assembly: GCA_004026665.1. Taxonomy (NCBI): domain Eukaryota; kingdom Metazoa; phylum Chordata; class Mammalia; order Chiroptera; family Vespertilionidae; genus Murina; species Murina feae. The sequence goes on from PVJC01022734.1 coordinate 4,176, forward strand.
CTAAGCAACCAGCCAACCAGCCGGTAGCTATGATGCACACTGACCAACAGGGGGCAGATGCTCAACACAGGAACTGCCAAGGGACAGCAACTTTGCAGAGTGCCCTCTCACACTCTAGGACCCCTCAGGGGATATCAGGCTGCCTGTTTTGGCCGGATGCCCACAGGCCAGGTAAGGGACCCCCACCTTCCAAGGGGACCCTAGTTCATTCTGTAGATGCCCCAGGTGCAGACAAGGGAGGGACAGCAGGAGGCTGGCTTCAGAGCATGTCCTGCAAGTCTTGCCCAGTCCCACCCTGCCGGCCACCTTCTAATGAATTTCCTTTCAATGTGCACAATTCTGAGCACCAGGCCTCTAGTACATTTATAAGGAAAGAGAGGAAAGGAGGGACAAAGGAAAGAAAGAAAAAGAGGAAGAAAAGGAGGGAGGAAAGAAAGGGAAGGAGGGGAGGGAGGGGAGAGAAAAGGAAGGAAAGGGAGGGGAGAGGAAGGAAGGAAGGGTGGAGGAAGGAAGGAAGGACGGAATTATACCTACATTCACTGCTTTGAAACTGGGCTAACATCAGAGATCTTAAAAGCTGCCAGAAGGAAGGAAGGGGAGAGTGGGAGGAAGACTGAAGTCATTCGATTTTCAATACAAGTACGAAAAATAAATTAGGTAATTGCTATTAGGATTGCAGCTAATTTCCTTTGGGGTTCATGAACATGACAGCGAAGTAACCTGATTAAGAGCGGTGAAGAAGTCCTTAGCACAAGAAATTGTCAAGGAGAGGGACACAGGAAACACGCAGAGAGTTAAGACAGGCAGAAAGTAATAGCCAACCTTCACTGAGTGCAAAAGTTTTTAAGAGGAAAACTGATCAGTGAAGGACTATCACGGATGCACATCGGAGAAGCGGTGTCAAAAGGCACAAAGACAACGCGCAGGACTACAGACGTCCACGCGGGCTGTTGGCTCCACATGAGGCTGTTCCTAGCACAGCCCGTTAGACACGAGGGCTCCCTCCGCTATGTCCACTTGCTATTTTATTTATTTATTATTTGTTTATTTCGCGGGTGCAGGCTGTACGTACAGATCTATTCCATTCGAATGACCAGACGGACCGCAACATAGAACATATGAGAAACGAGTGAGAACTATTTGCGCATCCTTTCACGTGGGAAACCATTCACTCCACGTTTAAAATAAACTGTGAGTTCCATGGAAGCCCGCGAGACGTCCTGTTTCCATTTGGGGGAGTGGATACGGAGGCTGGCTTCCCGCAGCGGGTTCTGTTCTATGAAAGAGCCCAAACGGCCCGGACTCTAGCCGGGAATTCCGGCGTCGGAACCTCTGCGGTTTTCCCAGCGCCCCCCGAGGGTCCCCCGAGGCCCCCCGAGGGTCCCCCGAGGCCCCCCGACTCACACAGCGGGGAGAGCCATCACCGCGGCAGGGACAGCCGAAAAGTTGCTCCAAGCGGCGCTGCGCAGACGCAGACACCTCCCGACGATCCCTGTGCTAAAATCAACAAATAAACACGGGCACCGCAGTTTGGATTTTGTTGCGCCGCCTTCGCCGTGGCGCCTGGTATTTGTAGTTTCCGTGTGAAAAACTGCCAGCGGGTCACCTTGCTTCCCAGGGAAGAAAACTACAATTCCCACAACCGCGCGGGCACATGCACGTAGGCCTACGTCACCGCCCCAGCCAGCCAATGACAGCCCCGGGCGGCAGTGAGGCAAGCGCCGTCAGGCGCCAAAGTGGTTTTTTTTTTTCCCCCTTTTCTTTTTTTTTCCCACCGAAGCCGAGCGGGCGCTGCTAGCGGAGGCGCCATATTGGAAGGGACAAAACTCCGGCGACAGCGAGTGACACAAATAAACCCCTGGATCCCCTCGTTCCCCAAGCGCTAAAGGCCGCGATGTTGTACCTAGAGGACTATCTAGAAAGTGAGTGAGCGGCGCTGGCCGGGGCCGTCCGTGGGACCTGCGGGCGGGCGAGAGCGCGAGTGGCCGGGCCGGCGGGATGGCGGGGAGGGAGGGGGAGGCGGGGGGGGGTGTTTCTTTCTCACGGTAACTGGCAGCCTCGCTCAGGGTTGCCGGCTCCCTCGACCCCCACCCCACCGACGCACGCACGCACGCACGCAGTGACGCAGCACGCACTTTGCCGTTGGCCCCGCCCCTCTGACGGACTCTTCCTTTGACAGTGATTGAGCAGCTTCCCATGGACCTGCGGGACCGCTTCACGGAGATGCGCGAGATGGACCTGCAGGTGCAGAGTAAGTCGGCGCGTTTGCTCTTGTTCGCTGCGCACGTTCCGTGCCAGACGTAGCTGCTACCGACGCCAGCGCCTCTGCTGTTTGACTCTCTGGCTGATTCGTGCATAGGAATTGTCACAGAGAATTCAGTGCCAAAGCTTGCCTCTCTTGCCTCCCTCTGCTTTCCTCCTGGCGCTGACAAGAGGAGACGCCGGGCACGTCTGTGTTCCTTTCCCGGATTCTGGACTGTGCAGTCCGCGTGTCTGTGCCTTCACTGAGACTGTAGGTAGAGGTTTTTATGCGCAGCGGCATAAACGTCAACTATTGAACATACATTTTAGCATCCATGCTTTTCTTAAAGTTCATCGTATTAAAACTTTTTCAAGAGCAGAAAACAAACAGAAGTAGGGTTGTATGCAGTTTTTTAGAGACCCTCGGAATGTCACATTTGAAAAGCTGCACAATTATAGACTGTATTCCCAGTTGTCCACAGCGTGATATTTTGTTAATCAGAATGAGCGAGGGAAGTCACATTTTGCTGTAAAGCTTCTTGTCTTCTGTAATAAAATTTTTGGCTCCTCTTCTTAATTGCTCTCAGTGATAGTTGGTAATTCTGTGACTCTTTCCCAGAATTAACCTTACTCTTTCATAGGGCAGTATTTGGTTTATATGATTTTTTTTTCTTTTTTTCTGAGAAGTTTCTTAAAATTGTTCAGGATTCAGAGAAGGTGAAGAATCAGTGCTCCTGGAGATAAGAAGCTCAAGCCATTGAGCAAAATTACACTTAAAACAAGGAAAGCCGGCCAGTGTGACTCAGTGGGTGAACATCGACCCATGAACCAGGAGGTCGCGGTTCTGTTCCTGGTTAGGGCACAGGCCCAGGTCCTGGGCTCCCTCGGGTGGGGGGCATGCAGGAGGCAGCCAATCAGTGATTCTCTCCCATTGATGTTTCTATCTATCACCCACTCCCTTCCTCTCTGTGAAATCAATAAAAACATATTTAAACAACAACAAGGAAACAGTGATGATTACCAAATTTATGTTGGTCAATATTTTGAAAGAACCTCAGAATCCTTTGTGAAGTGAATATAATATAGCTGTTTACTGTCTTATATAGATACTATATTAAAAATTAAGAATGTGAAATTAGCCCTCGCTGGTTTGGCTCAGTGGATAGACAGCGTTGGCCTATGGACTAAAGGGTCCCAGGTTCGATTCCGGCCAAGGGCACGTGCCCAGGTTGCGGGCTCTGTCCCTGATGGGGCGCAGGCAGGAGGCAGCTGATCAATGATCCTCTCTCATCATTGATGTTTCGAGCTCCTCTCCCTCTCCTTTCCTCTCTGAAATCAATAAAAATATACTTTAAAAAATGCTCTACTTTTAAAAATGCGAAATTATGTGGTATATAATGAAAGTGAATAATCAAGTGTACCTTTGGCCTTGTGTCCCTCCCTTGTTTGGAGAAATGAAGATACTCTGTACTTAAATTATTGAAATGACATGAATGGCTGGCCTTGGTGGGGATCTCTCTGCAGAAGACATGGTTTTGATCCAGTTTATTCCAGCTGTGTTTAAGCTGTACATAAACTGTTCCTCATGCTGCCAGGTTTTCTTGGAAAAGTGGGGGTGGAGGAAGATCTGGGGTGGGGTCTGATGGGGGGAAGGAAGTGCCACGGAAAGAGTCAGAGAAGCAGACATTGCGGAGTGTGGGCGTCCTGGGGTAGCTACGAGCCTGTTCTTCCCCTCGCTCCTCTGCTCCACCAGCGCCACACGTTCCACGCCCACTGCTCGGGGTGCGCTTCCCTCCGCCTGTTGTCAGCTTCAGTGGCGCATAGTTGCAGGTGATATGACGGCACCTTCTTTTACCCGGTATATGTGGTGTGGAAGTCGGAATTGTGTTTCCCCAGCTTGCTCACAAAGTTCATTATAACTTTCATGTAGCTGGAATGCTAATAGTTTGCTAAAGTAGCAGTTATCAATAGGTTTGAGCACAGATTTTGAAGTTCATTCAGATCCGAGTTCATTTTTGGGTTTTACTGACTTTATTGACCACTTCTGAGGGTTTTTCATCTACAAAATGAGAATCATCTGGGAATTAAAATAATACAGATAACTTGGAACATACAGAGCCTGATAGAAAGTAGGCATTCAATAAGGAATAACTTATTTTATTACAAATTTTTAATTCTCTTGCAATTTGGACTTAGATTATATAAATTAGAGGTTTTTAAACTTATATTTTTAAATAATAATTAGAATTCCTAAAGTTAATAGGTATGGATTAATTAACAAAAGAAACTTCTTTAGCAAATAAGTTTGGAAATGCTTATTTAAACTAAGGAAAATTCTCTTAAAAATTAACTGTAAGACTTCTCAAAATCTTTAAAGAGCTGTTATTTCACTGAAAATCTCCAAAAGAAGGAAATAGTAAAAATGTTTTCCTTAATTTATGTGGCAACAGATTCCCTTTTATTTATTTTTTTTCTTTTAGCAGTCATGGAATGACTATTCTTGGCACACATTAAGGAAAAAATGTATCTAGAATAAATAATATACTATAGTAAGGGAATAAATGATTGTACCTACTGCTTTTAATCATAGATAGATGATCGTGTGTTTAAGGCCACATAGCAAGAGGTTAAAATCATTTTTATCATTTTTTTCTTATTAAAAGAATGTGTCAGTTTGATAGTGGTACAATAAGACATCGTGTTTTGTCACATTTGGCTGATTTAATACCATTACCTTTTGACGCAAGACTGTACTATTCAGAAACTATAGTATAGAGCCTGTCTACATGTTGACTACATTGACTATTGGAAAAAGTTTTGAAATAACAACAACAAAAACAAATTATTAGTAGGGAAAGTTATGACTTTGTTTTTTACTAAGGTAATTAAGGCATTCTATATTTACAGAATTAAAGCATGCTCTATTTAAAGATAGTGACCCAGTGAAGGAGTGTACATTGTCAGATATTTATTTCTTTCCCCAAGTCAAAGCATGCATATTCGGTGTCTGAACTTGGTCGTCTTAATATGAAATGTTTTTGTTATGTCACAGATGCAATGGATCAACTAGAGCAAAGAGTCAGTGAATTCTTTATGAATGCAAAGAAAAATAAACCAGAGTGGAGAGAAGAACAAATGGCATCCATCAAAAAAGTATGTTCAGCACTTTGGGTGATTTGTCAGTTAAAATTGTGACTCTCAGAGAAAGATATTTTAAAAATAAAAGTTTTCTGGATATAAAAATGAGGGAACGTTACCAATGGCTTCTTAGAATTTAAATAATTTGTTGTGTTTTAGAGCTTCATTGAAGCATTTTGGTAATTTATTCAAAAGTTGTTTCAGTAATTAGTGACTTTTATTGGAGAGTTAAGAGCCATAAAAAAAAAGTACACTTTTAATTAGCACAGCTTAAAGCATATATTTTATATTAGTAGGTACCTAAGTTGGTGTTATCACAGAACAGAATCTTAAGAGCTGAGAAGGATTCTTTAAAAGTATTTTAGTTTAAGACTCTAAATTCATACATGAACTAGGCCTAGAAATAAAGATTTCTTTGAGTTTTTAATTAATTGTGTAGTACTTATAATTGCCTTTCAGATTAGAGGGGATATCAGCTCTCCTGCAAGGTTTGCTTTAAGGGTATGGTTTAGTTTGTTTGGGATACATTGAAAGAACTCCCTCAGACACCTGGCTTTGGTGATGACTCTGCCATGTGCCTCTGTGACATCGGACAGGTTTTTTAATATCTCTGCGTAATAATGACTCCCCCAACTCCAACCTACATGGAATTGTTCAAGAATCAGCTAATAAATTTGAAAACTACAGATTTAGAGTAGTGGTGTTGTTTATTTTACCGCTGGGGGGAAGGTTATTTCTGTTAGGAGAAGTAGATTTTAGAATTTATGACAGAATCGGTCCTGGCTTACAGGATACCTGGAGGCTTATGTGTGTTTGAATATAAACATCACATACATACATCCCAAAGTCGTTCATTATCCCTTTAATCTGCTAAGGTAAGTTTTTGGTGTAGCGCAGCTTGCGTACACTCTGAGAAGTCAGATACTCCAGAGACATTCCTAGAATCTATTTTTTTAAACAGTAATTTGCTTTCTGCTGAGGAGAAATCTAAAGTATAGGTTGACTGTATGAATTGATACCTAACTTAAAATGAGATTTATACAGCAATTGGAAAATAGAGACATTCAGGTTAGCATTTTTCCAGTAGTTGTACTTTTGTAAAAAACATGTTTTAAAACTAAAGACTTTAAATGTTATTTACAAATTAGATAAATCTTAACTTCAAAAAAAATTTTAAAGGAAAAGATCCAGTCATTACCGCATATAACTTTCATTAGTATAGAGACTAGACTTGGAATAGTATTTATTTTTATCTCTTTTCTAGGAATTCTGAACATCTTTCTCTAATTCTTGGCCATTATGCATAACTTCTAATTCTACCTCATCTCCACCCTTTTTTAAACTGGGTTTTTATTGCTTATTTAAGATGACTGACAGTGATAACAAAGAATGAGAATGTAGTTATATGTCCTAGATACACATATTTTAAGATTAATTTATTCTTGAAATGCAAATGTTTTTATTTAGGATTACTATAAAGCTTTGGAAGATGCAGATGAGAAAGTACAGTTGGCGAACCAGATATATGATTTGGTAAGTAAAATTAATGTGCATGCTATGCCATAAATACTTGAATTGTACTCACTTAAAATTTATTTGCTTAAATGTACAAAACTAGAGCAGACTAAAACATTTAATTTGAGAGTTCAGAATCTGTTTGGTTCCTCTGTGGAAAAGATTCCTGTAGAGTCCACAGTGTTAATTAACAGGTCAAGATCCTTACATTTTAGCCAACTCCATATTGCTTTCAAATTGTAGCTGATGTTAGACTTTGTTGAGCTTTCTTTCAGTAATCTTCTTCTTAAGGTAGTGTGTTTAGTTTCCTGATAGATCATATTGAGATTGTTTCTGTGGTAAAATACACATAAGCTACTGTGTTGACAAAAGTTCTTGGTAGTCAAATTGGAATGAACAAGAGAATCATTTGAATCAGTGTTGATAGATCGTACTCACCATCCAGTGATGTCAATAGGCAGTACACAACTGGCTTAGGTGGCAAAAATGGTAAACAGTAGACAAATAAACTTTTAAAAACGTTCTTGTTTTGCTGCAGCAGTGCTTGTACTAGTAAAAAATTGAAATTACTAAGTATACAGGTATATGCAATATTTCTCAAACTCGTATAAATATGGTGCTCTTTTTAATGTAAAGCATCTTCTTTGAAATAGATACTTTAGTTAATACTCATTTCTGGTTGCCTAAAAGCAAGTTGAAGCTGAAAACAAATGTTCACTTCAGGTGAACTTTAGCATATAGATTTTATATCTTATTTTTGTAGTCACAATCTTATTCTGAACAAGTGCGTGTAAATATAAATGCCATTGGTGAGCAAGACACAAGAAGAAAGATGCATACAACCTATGGTGTACATTGTAAATGCTTACAGAAAACTAGTAAACATTTGTCATGTATAGAAAACGTTTAGTTGATTTTATATAGCGAAAATGTTTTATGGCTATAATATCCTAAGCGTGTTTGTTCTTACAATTATTCTGAAAACAATTTCATGAAAGATACTAGGAGCCCGTTGCAAAAAAATTTGTGCACTTGGGGGTCCCTTAGCCCGGCCTGTGCCCTCTCACAGTCTGGGACCCCTCGAGGGATGTCCACCTGCCGTTCCTGGCCAGCCTGGGTGAGGGGCTGGTGACTGTTTGCAGGCTGGCCAAGCCCGCCCCGCTGCCCACCACCAGCCCCGCCTGCCCTGCACGGCCCACGCTACGCCTGTCTGAGCATCGCTTGACGATCAGTTGCCTCACCCGGGGTGTTGTTGAGCCCCCACCGCTCCGCCCCCCCGGGTGTGCGCGCGGCTAGGGGTTCCCTCGCAGGGCCTGTTCCCGGGCCCTACATCCCCCTAAGTGTAGACAACGGTGTCTCTGCCCCCGCGAGAAGACGGGAGAGACCCGAGGCCTTTGTCTTACGGAGGCCCGCCACGGTTTTCCCTCTAAGGAGTTTCCTCGTGTCACACGCGGCCCACGAGAAGAAAGGGTTGGGGTCGCGGGGTCCCTGTGGTACGGGGGTCTCCTTCCGCGCTCCGGCCCTGCCGGGATTGTGGCTCATGCCGAGACCAAGTCGTGCACGGGATCGCACCCCGGGCCCTAGCGGTGGCCCGTGGGATGCCACGGTGTCTTCTGCCGCGCGCTCCTTCCCCCGGGCTGCGGCCGCGCCACATCACGCGCCCTGAGCCCGCAGTGGGCATGTGTGGTGGGTGGGTTCGTGTGGGGCGGTGGCGGCGTCGTCATCGTCGTCCTAGCGTTCCCCCTCCCCCAACGTGAGAACACCACCAACCCCTGGCAAGAGCCGCCCTTTGCCCCGCTAGTTCGTGCTCCTTGCCCCGCCTGTCCCGCCTGCCCCGCCTGCCCCGCTGCCCTCCACCAGCCCCACTGCCTGCCACCAGCCCTGCCCACCCCACTGCCCTCGGCGCACCCACCTTTGTGGCTACCGGCCTCCATCTTGGCTGAGTTAATTTCCATACAGCCACTCTGATTGGCTGGTGGGCATGCCTTAGGCGTCCTGGAGAGACGGTTACTTTCCATATTACTCTTTTATTAGAGTAGACTAGGGGCCTGGTGCACAAAAATTTGTGCACTCCAGGGGGTCCCTCAGCCCCACCTGTGCCCTCCCACAGTCTGGGACCCCTCGGGGGATGTCTGCCTGCTGGCATGCCTGGCCAGCCTGGGTGAGGGGCAGAGGGCCGTTTCAGGCTGCCCACACACAGCCCCTTCAGGGCTTGGGTCCCTACTGGGGTGCCTGGCTTGAAGCAGGTATCTGAGATTTATTTAACTTCTATAATTGAAACTTTGTTGCCTTGGTCCCCTGCTCGAAGTCTGAGTTGCTCCTGGCAACTCAAGGTCTCAGCCCGGCAGGTGTCTGGGCTTTGTTTATCTTCTATAATTGAAACTTTGTAGCCTTGAGTAGAGCTCAGGGCCCATAGGGCCCTGGCTTCCTCTATTGCCTGGGACTACTCCAGCTCTGTGGCTGCCACCATCTTAGTTAAGTTAATCTGCATATTTGCTCCTGATTGGTTGGTGGGCGTGGATTGTGGGTATAACAGAGTGAGGGTTAATTTGCATATTACTTTTATTAGTTAGACTAGGGGCCTGGTGCACAAAAATTTGTGCACTCGGGGGGTGGTGGTCCCTCAGCTCGGCCTGTGCCCTCTTGCAGTCTGGGACACCTCGGGGGAGATGTCCACCTGCTGGCATGCCTGGCCAGCCTGGGTGAGGGGCTGAGGGCCATTTTCAGGCTGCTACAGTCCCTTCAGGGTTTGTGCACTGGGGGGTTGGAGGGCTGGCGAGTGCAGGCCTGGACATTTCCCACCAGAGGGCCCATGATCGCACACGCCTGGTGGGCCTACACCGCTGAGGGGACACACCTGGCACAGAGCTGGGTAGTGAGCCAGGAGCGGATGCTGGTGCAGGATCCCTCAGTGGGGCCCTGCTGCTGAGCAAACACACCCGGGGTGGAGCTGGGCAGCGGACTGGCTTTGGATTCTCCGCACTGTGCAGCATATGCTCCCACATGTCCCCAAGGAGGCCCCCAGAGCAGAGCCACATAGAGACCCAGGACAGGCGTTCCTGGACGCCCCTCGGAGGCCCCCGAGGGGTGGAGCCAGGCAGCAGACCACGGACGGGTGCTTCTGGATGCCCCGAGGAGGCCCCCAGAGGGCGGAGCCAGGCAGTGGACCCAGGACGGACGTTACTGGATGCCCTGAGGAGGCCCCAGGCTGGACCTCGGCCCCCCCCTCGCACTGAGCTGACACACCTGGCACAGCTATTCCAGCCACGGAGGCTCCCAGTGCAGAGCCGCCCTCCCAGCCTCCATCTTGACTGGGTTAATTTGCATACAGCCGCTCTGATTGGCTGGTGGGTGTGGCCGTGAGCAGAGGCTCAGCCAGCCTAGGCAGGCAGTTGCAACAGAAGCCTCTGGTTTGCTCTAGCTCCATGGCTGCCGACCTCTGTCTTGGCTGGGCTAATTTGCATACAGCCGCTCTGGTTGGCTGGGAGGTGTGGCTTGGCTGGTGGGTGTGGCTTAGGTGTCTCGGGTAATGGTCAATTTGCATATTATTCTTATGATATTAGACTAGGGGCCCGGTGCACAAAAATTTGTGCACTGGGGCGGGGGGAGGGGGGTGTTTCCTCAGCCCGGCCTGTGCCCTCTCACAGTTTGGGACCCCTCTGGGGATGTCCATCTGCTGGTGTGCCTGGCCAGCCTGAGTGAGGGGCCAATGTCTGTTTGCAGGCTGGTCAAGCTCCCCAGTGGAGACCCTCACCCCAGGGGGTGTGGCAAGCCTGGGTGAGGGGCTAAGGGCAATTTTCAGGCTGGCCACAGCTCCCATTGACCCTCCGGGCCATCCGCCTGGGAAGCGATGGGGTGGCGCTGGCCACACCATAGGCTTCCCAGGAGGGACCCTTGGGGTCCCCCGGCTAGTCCCGTCCCCCCACCCCCCCAGGCTTCTCCGCCTGGGAAGCCCATGGGGTGGCGCTGGCCACCCCATCGGCCTCCCAGGAGGGGGCCGCGGGGTCCCGCCAGCTCGTCCCCATCCCCCCAGAAGGCTTCTCTGCCTGGGAGGCTGATCGGGTGGCGCTGGCCAGGCTCTGGCCACCGGATCAGCCTCCCAGGAGGGGTCGCGGGGTCCCGCCAGCTTGTCCCCGCCCCCCGGGAGGGCTTCTCCGCCTGGGAGGCCGATCAGGTGGCGCTGGCCATCCCATCGGCCTCCTCCGTGGGGTCCCGCAAGCTCGTCCCAGCCCCCCGGGAAGGCTTCTCCGCCTGGGAGGCCGATCAGGTGGCGCTGGCCATCCCATCGGCCTCCTCCGTGGGGTCCCGCCGGCTCGTCCCCGCTCCCCCGGAAGGCTTCTCCACCTGGGAGGCCGATCGGGTGGCGCTGGCCACCCCATCGGCCTCCCAGGAAGGGGCCGCGGGGTCCCACCGGCTGGTCCCCGTCCCCTTGGAAGGCTTCTGCCTGGGAAGGCATCGGCTGGCCCAGGGCGCCCGATGCCTTCCCAGGACGGAGGCTCCCAAGATGGCGGAGGCAGCAGCCACACACCGGAGCTGCGGCCTCCACCATCTTGGCTAGGCTAATTTGCATACAGTCACTCTGATTGGCTGTGGGCGTGGCTTAGGCCGTCCGAAGAAACGGTTAATTTTAATATTACGCTTTTATTAGTTAAGATGGCCTGAAGAAAGATAGAGGGGATAGTACCTTCATTTATTGTGGAATGAAAAAAAGTTCTTTATTATTTTGGCCTTTAATTATGTTTATAAATACAGAAAAAGACAGTTTTCTTTGAATCCAAGACTCATTTTTTTTAGTAGTGTTCTTTCTCACCTTTAATGACTGTATACGTCAATCTTTATATATGAATTACCTGCTTTTTATTACTTATTGATTTATTTATTTACTAGAGACCCAGTGCTCGAAATTCATGTACTGGTAGGGTCCCTAGGCCTAGCCAGCAATCAGGGCCCATCAGGTTCCCTGCCTCCGCACCTCCTCCTTCCCTCGCTGTCTCAGCGCCTCACTGCTGCTGCTGGTCACCTACCATGTTCTGCGCTACCCCCTGGTCAGTGCACATCATAGCAAGCGATTGAACTCATGGTCTCCTGGTCAAACTCCCAAGGGAACAATTTGCATATTAGCCTTTTATTATATAGGGTTTTTTGTTAATCCTCACCCGAGGATTTTTTTTTTCCATTGATTTTTTTTTTTTTTTTTAGGGAGAGTAGAAGAGAGAGGGAAAGAGAGAGAGAGAAACATCAATGTGAGAGAAACACACCGATTGGTTGCCTCCTGCACAAGGCCCAATCAGGGCCCAGGCTGGGAAGGATCCTGCAACCAAGGTATGTGCCCTTGACTAGAATCGAACCAGACTGTTTGGTTCACAGGCTGACACTCTATCCACTGAGCCAAACCGACTAGGGCATAGACTACCTGCTTTTTAAATCATATAGCTCTTTGGTTGTATTCTGTTTAGTTTATATTTTGTGATTTTGCTTCTTTTGCTACCTTTCTTAAAAGTAATTCATGCATTTAGGGAAACACGTATATAACATAAATATGTGCTTTTTATGTGTGTTTGTTTCCATCTGTTACCCATGAACCACAGTGTTCATTCCCTCTGTGCTTGTTATTGTGGAGTTCCCTAGGTGCAATGGAGGGATAAAGAGAAAATACTACCAATTGTTCCTGTCCTCAAAGTAAAATAAAGATCCTGGATAGGAACATGTAACAAGTAAAGACTAATGCAGTTGAGTACTAAAGGATATCTGGTAAAAGACTGAACTAAGTCATGTGCAGTCATTGTTGATTTCTTAGAGGGTATGAGATGAGTTTTGAATAGAATTTATTCAGAGGCTCAGGTTTGGATTAGGTACTATATTGAGGGGAAAGTATTTTACTCAGAACTAATGGATAAACACAGAATGAAAATTAAATCCTTTGAGGAGGATAGATTAATTAGACTAAAAGGGTGAGGTAATAGCACAGGCTGTTTTTTGCTCAATGGTTAGAGCATCGGCCCACGGACCAAAGCGTCTTGGGTTCCGTTCACGGTCAAGAGCACATAGCTCGGTTGTAGGCTTGATCCCTGTCCCTGGAGCTCATGTGGGAGGCAACCAATCTATGTGTCTCTGTCATATCAGTGTTCCCCCCCTCTCACTCCCCCCCGCCCCACTCTCTAAAAAAACCAGTGGAAAAAATTTCCTCTGGTGAGGATTTAAAAAAGAGTAAGTAATAAAAGTGACGTATAGACAATAGTATGGAGATTACCAAAGGGAAATGGGGGTGGGGAGAGGTAGGAGAGAGTAAAGAGGAGAAATGGTGAGAGAAGGGGACTTGACTTGGGTTCGTGAGCATACAATGCAACATTATAAAAACGTACCCCTGAAACCAATATACATTTATTAATCAATGCCACCCCAATAAATTCAATTTTAAAAGGTGATGTAATAAATTTCATAAAATGTAATCAAAAGTAAGTGTCTGTAACAGAGCCATATAGATATGAGTTCAGCTCCCTCACTGATAGCAGGACTTTGGAAAAGTTATTAATCCTGGAACCTCAGTTTCCTTATCTGTAAAATAGAGTATTAATTTGTACCTTATAGGAGGCTTTACCTCATATTATGTAATGCTCTTAGCTTGGCACATAGTAGGCACTCATTCCATTTCTAAATTCTCAGTCCATCACATTTTCTAACTGCCATTTTCTACTTTCCTGAAGGCGCTTCTCTTTCATCTCTGCCACCCTGAGCTTGTTTAATTCCCATTCCCTGGCATTTCTAGCAATGTCTTTTATTTATTCTTTTCATTCTCTCCCCTTTCCTCCTTCCTACCTTGCTCCCTTTTTAATTTTTTCCTACTTCTATTCTTCCCTTCCTTTTTTAATACTCCATTGGTATTTCAGGTGACCATCATCGTCATAACATAAACAATCTATTCTTGTTTGAGATTTAATATTAATCATCAGTATCACTTCTCACCTTTATGGCTTTTTCCTCCTTGAATACTGTTCGTAATGGTTGCTGCCCTATCAGGTGGTTCTCTTGTAGAGGAAACTCTCTTCCCATCTGCTACCCCAACTTCAGAGGCCAGGAGACCAAACACCACACATGGTGAAAATGTATTTTATAAAATGCCACTTTTACCTGCTCTGGCCCCACGGCCCCCACCCAAGTTGAGAAGCATTTTTCGCTGCTTTTCCATGTATTCTCTTAGTTTTGATAATTATGCATTAATTATTTCTCATGCTCAGACTTGGCTTCTGAGTCTATTCATCTTATTTGAGAGTTTGCAGGCCCTGGAACTCTGTGAATTAAAACTTGTAGTCTTCTTTTTCCTTCTGTCACTCCCTCCCACTCTCCAACACACACACGCACACACACACACACACACACACGTTTTATTATTTTTTTAAAATTGTTGACACTGTTACAGATATTCCCATTTTGCCACCTTCCACCCAGCCCGTGGTGCCCCCACAGACCTTTGCAACAGTATTGTCTGTGTCCATGGCTTATGCATATAAGTTCTTTGGTTAATCTGTTCCTGTATACTCAGGCCCCTCCTCACTGAAATCTGTTCGTCTGTTCCAAGTATTCATATCTCTAGTTGTATTTTGTTTATCAGCTTATTTTGTTCATTAGATTTCACATACAAGTGAGATCATGCGATACTTATCCTTCTCTGACTGACGTATTTCACTTAGCATAATGTTCTCCAGATCTATTCCTTCTTTTTTACAGCTATGTAGTATTCCATTATACTGAAATGCACCACATCTTTTTTATCCACTTTCTACTGATAGGCACTTGTGCTGTTTTCAGATCATGGCTATGATAAATAACACTGCTGTGAAGATAGAGGTGTATATATTCTTTCTGATGGGTGTTTCAGGATTTTTAGGTAATATTCCTAGTAGTGGGATCACTGGGTCAAAGGGCAGTTCCATTTTTAATTTTTTGAGGAAACTCAAAGTCTACATTCCCACCAGCAAGGTACTAGGATTCCCTTTTCTCCACTTCCTCACCAGCATTTGTCATTTGCTGATTTGTTAGTGATAGCCATTCCGACACATGTGAGGTGATACCTCATTGTGGATTTAAATTGCATCTCTCTGATGATCAGTGACTTTGAGTTTTTTAATTTAAATTTTATTTTTTTAAATATATTTTTATTGATTTCAGAGGGAGAGAGAGATAGAAACATCAATGATGAGATAGAGTCGATGATTGGCCACCTCCTGCACGCCCCCACTGGCACTTGGAGCATTTTTCATGTCTCTTGACCATTGTATGCCCTCTTGGCTATTGAAGTCTATTTAGGTGTTGTCTATTTTTTAATTGGATTGTTCATCTTCCTTTTATTAAGTTGTATGAGTTCCTTATATATTTTGCAAATCAACTGTTATCAGACGTATCATTGGCAAATATATCCTCCCATGCAATGAGTTCCCGTTTCATTTTGTTGAAGGTTTCTTTCGCTGTGCAGAAGCTTTTTTTTTAATGTAGTCTCATTTGCTTATTTTCTCTTTTGTTTCCCTTGCTCTAGGAGATATATTGGCAAACATGTTGTTACGAGAGATGTCTGAAATTTTGCTGCCTATGTTTTCCTCTAGGATTTTTATGGTTTCATGACTTATGTTTAAGTCTTTTATCCATTTTGAGTTTACTGTTGTGCATGGTGTACAAGTTGTGGTCATTTTTTTGCATATTTTCCCAACACCATTTATTGGAAAGACTGCCTTAATTCCATTGAATGTTTTTGTCTCCTTTGTCAAATATTAATTCACCATAAGTAAGTGGGTTGATTTCTGCTCTCTCTGTTCTGTTCCATTGATCTATTTGCCTGTTCTTATGACAGTACCAACCTCTTTGGATTATAGTGGCTTTGAAGTATAGTTTGATATCCAGTATTGTTATGTTTCTTACTTTGTTCTTTCTCAAGATTGATGCAGCTATTTGGGGTCTTTTTTGATTCCAGTTAAATTTTTGGAATAGTTATTCTAGGTCTGTGAAATGTGCTGATGGTATTTTAATAGGGATTGCATTGAATCTATAGATGGTTTTGGGTAGTATGGACATTTTAATGATGTTAGTTCTTCTGATCCATGAACACAGTAAATGTTTCCACTTGTTTATATGTTCCTCTGTTTCTTTTTTCAGTGTCCCATAGTTTTCCAAGTACAGGTCTTTTACTGCCTTGGATAAGTTTATTCCTAGATACCTTATTTATTTTTGTTGCTGCAATGGTAAATGGAATTGTTTCCTTAATTTTTCTTTCTGAGAGTTTGTTATTGGTGTGTAAAAATGCCACTGATTTCTGGATATTAATTTTATATCTTGTAACTTTGCCAAATTCATATACTAAATCTAGTAGTTTTTTGTGCATTCTTTGGGTTTTTCATCTATAATATCATGTCATCTGCGAACAGGGACAGTTTGACAAAGGAGGCAAGAGCATACAGTGGAGTAAAGACAGTCTCATCTATAAGTGTTGGGAAATTGGATAGGTACATGCAATAAAATGAAACTAAACCACCAGCTTACATCATACACAAAAATAAACTCAAAATGGATAAAGGACTTAAATGTAAGTCGTAATACCATAAAAATCTGGAAGAAGCCATAGGCAGCAAATCTCAGACATCTCTTGTAGCAGTGTTTGCTGATACATCTCCTAGGACAAGAGAAACACGAGAATAAACAAATGGGACTATATTAAAAGTAAAAGTAAAAGCTTCTGCACAGCAAGGGAAACCATCAACAAAATGAAAAGGAACTCATTGTTTGGGAGAATATATTTGCCAATGATACATCTGATAAAACAGTTTGATTTAACTTAACAAAAGGAAGACAAACAATCCCATTAAAAAGTGGCCACAGGACCTAAACTGTTATTACTCCAAAGAGGGTGCACAGATGGCCAAAGACATGAAAAAATGCTCAAAGTTACTGATTATCAACGATGCAAATTAAAGCAACAATGAAATATCACCTCACACCTGTCAGAATGGCTGTCATTAACAAAGCAACAAATGACAAGTGCTGGTGAGGATGTGGAGAAAAGGAAACCCTAGTTCACTGCTGGTTGAAATGCAGAGTGGTGCAGCCATTATGAAAAACAGTATGGAATTTCTTCCACAAATTAAAAATAGGACTGCCATTTGACCCAGTGATCCCAATTCTAGGAATGTATTCTAAGAATCCAGAAACACCAATTAGAAATAATATATGTACCCTGATGTTCATACCAGCACTATTTACAATGGCCAACATCTCAAAACAGTCCAAGTGCCCATTAGTAGATGAGTGGATAAAAAAGAGGTACTACCGTTACACAGTGGAGTGCAGTGCAGCTATAAAAAAGAAGGATCTTTTACCTTTGAAACAGCATGAATGGACCTGGTGACTATCGTGCTAAGTGCAATAAGTCAGCCAATTAAAGACAAGTATCATGTATCTCACTTATATGTGGAATCTAACGAATAAAATAAACTAATGAACAAAACAGATCCAGATACCTGGAAGGATGGAACAGACTGATGAATTTCAGAGGCAAGGGGTGAGTGGAGGGCGGAAAGGATTATATGTGTATACAGCAGACAATAAATAGTGTTGTGAAGGCCTGGGTGCTGGGGATGGAGTAGGGAGTCAATAGGGGAATAAAAGAGGACATAATAAATACTAATTTAAAAATCAGCCCCACTTGGCACCCAATCTCTGCATGGCCAGCACCAGCTGGGCAAGGCCTCTTCCCAGATTCCCACCTTCCCAAATACCTGTCTCCTCCAAACCATCAACCCAAGTAGTGTGGGCACAGATTTCCAGCCCAGTGCCCTTCCCCTTTGCCTGGGAACACAGAGATGCACAGGGACCCAGCAGTTCAGCAGAGGGGGGAGAGGTGCCACTCCTGCACAAAAGATGGGCAAGACCAGTCCTCTTTGCCAAACCACACAGTCTAAGTCTCTGACCAACCTTCTGCTCAGAGTCCTTCTATAGAACAGAGGGCCCGTCATAGTCACTGCTGGATGTACCTAGCAGACCCCTTCGCTGTCCCCGAGCGCTGCTTTGTGGCCCCTCCAGCAGTCTCTGACCAGAGTGCACTTCCCAGGTCGATGTTACAAGGAAGACATCAATCACTTTGTGCTGGGGATGGTGCCATCTAAGTCTTTCAGGGGGACCGAATCCTCACTAATTCCCACTGCGGGTTACTATGCGGACTCCCCTTCTCTCTGTTGCTGTCCACTGGGGATTACTCAAAAGGGCACATTTAGCAGCTTCAGTCAGCTCCTTTAAAGAGCCTCCCTGGAAATCTCACTACTGGCCAGCTGCAAGGGAGGATGAGGTATGTTGTTTCCCATGGCACATTTCCAGCCCAGGTATGTGGGATTCTGTCAGGGAAAAAGAGAAGGCATGTTGAGGAGGTGACACGCAGTGTGTTCCTCACCCTAACCCTCAACCCTCATGCCATACTCCAAATCATTGTTAATCCCAGGAATTAATTATTATTCACCTCACATTGTAATTTATTCACCTCTTGCTGGTGTGTTTGTGTTTTCCCTGCTCTAAATGTCAAGAACTATGTTCTCAGTAAATATTTGTGGAACAAAATCACCTGAATAAGTTGATGGAGAAAAAGGAGCAGTAACATGACTCCCAAGATATGAGTCTGAGGGATACATAGAGTTTAATGGTGTCATTGTGGGTGTTAGATATATTTTCGTTGGGTCACTATTTCTCAGAAGGCAGTAGAGTTACATTTTAGTGTGCTGAGATTGGTTTGGTAGACTACAGTGCAAATAGCTTCTTCTTTTCAAAGTATGGCTTTAAACCAGGAAAAGTGAGAGTCATACAGTTGAGATCAGTTTAGTTTCCTTTATAGAATCATTTTCAGAGAGCAAGCAATCTTATCCATGTTTTTGCTCAGATCTTTTTGGTGTCCCTCTTTTTCAATTGCTCTTAATTTTATTAGTTTCCTCAGTTAGGATAGATTTCCTTCTCTGATACATAAGCTCATTTTGAAAGTTCTTCTAAAATAGGACTTACAGATGTGCCTTCAACAAAAGGCACTGGTATAAAAATACACTAATTGTAATACATGTGTCTTGGAATTTTTAAATAAAAATATCTTCCACTTAATTATACATTACAAAGAAATTTATCATTCTTTTCAATTCCTTTGCTTTTAGAGAGCTTCCTTTTAAATCATGACAAAAACATTTATTAAATGTTATTAGACCTTACTATACAGAGTAATAACAATACTGGACTTCCAGTTAATTCATTCCCAATAAAGTCTTATTATATTTGTAAAATAAAAAATATTAAAGTCAACCAGGGCCCTGAGAGTAGGTGAGGTTCTTAATGATTCTGTACCCTCAGAGCTTGGCACAATAGACTAGTTGAATAGAATACAAAAGAACAAAGAAGACTTTTTTATGTGATCTAATCCAGTATTTTCCACACCTTAATCATTTGCATTTCACCTTTAAGATTTTTACAATATCTCCATTACACCTCTTTATTTACTAAGTACATTTTTAAATGAAAGTTTAAAACTTAAAAATTTGATATTACTTACATGAATGGAAACTAGCCTTGCAAATAAATAATTATTAACATGTTAACATCAATCATACACCCTCCTTGGAATGCTTGTGCTTTGTGTGCTGCACATTGACAGAGCGCCTTGTGGTATTTGAATACTTTGTGCTTGAGGCAAGAAATTTACTTGATTAGCCTCACAAGTAATTGCATTCAGACATATCGGCATTATTGACTTAAATAGGGAGGTCACTAAATGGATTTACCATCTCAAATTAGTTCTACTCCCTGAAATATCTTCTTTATATATATATAAAAGTATAATATGCAAATAGGCCGGACAGCAGAATGACCAGTCGGCTATGACACACACTGACCACCATGGGGCAGATGCTCAATTCAGGAGTTGCCTCCAGCCCGCAGGCGATCAGGGCCTGCCGGCACACTTCTCAGTCCCTCCCCGCCGTCCAGCAGGCTCCAATCGCCCGATGGGGAACCTGGGGTGGGCAGCAGCGGATGTGGGCGGCGCCAGGGCCCTGATCACTCTGCGGGTTGCTCCACACACAGAGGGCAACTGGCGGCAGTAGGCAGGGCCAGCTGCCGGCAGCTGGGGAAGATCAGCCCCTTTTGCAGGCCAGGTCCAGGGACACTACCCGTGCACAAATTTTATGTGTCGAGTCTCTAGTCAACAATAAACATCTAAGTGAAAGTTTTACAAATATTAAAGAGAAGTTGAACTCTGGTAAGATTTAACATTTGAGTTTAGAATGCTATGTACTTGAGAGGTTAGTAGATGGTACATAGTGTAAGTGTAAAACTACAGTACTTTTTATCATAGATCATTCAACCTGTAAACAGTGGTACTTCTGATTCAGTTCTTCATAGTGGGAGAGTGTCACTTTCATTCAGCAAATATTTATAGAACTCTAGCTGTAAACAGTTACTGGTGGTAGGTGGGCACTAATGACACAGATAGTTCATTAATATAAGCAAACTTAAATAAAGATTTTAGATTTTGCTAAGTGCTATAAAGGTTATAAACATTGTGGAGAGAGGGGAAAAATAATGAATAACTGGAGGAGGTTGTTAAGAATATATTCACCGTAAGTGTAATTCAAGAGGTGACAATTGAGGTGATACTTGGGAAATGAGAAAGAACCAGCCATGTGAAAAGCTTAAGGAGTAACATTTCAGGGAGATGAAGTTCCAAATGCAAAGTCTGAGGTGGAAAAAGGGCAGAATGAACCAGGAAAATGGCCAGTGTGGTTGAAATATAGTGAGAAAGGAGTGGAATGAGAGGAGGCAGGCAGGAGCCAGCCCATGCAGGGCCATGCAAGTCAATGTAGCAGTGTGGTTTTTATTTAAAAGCAGTGAGACCTGTTTTTAATTGGGTTGTTGTTGTTTTTTTGGTGTTGAGTTTTATAAATTATTTATAAATTTTGGGTATTTGTCCCTTATCAGATGTATCATTGGCGAATATGTTCTCCCATTCAGTGGGTTGTCTTTTGGGCAAAAGACCTGAGTAGACACTTCTTCAAAGAGGATATACAGAAGGTAATAGACATATGAAAAGATGCTCAATATCAGTATTCATCAGAGAAATTCAAATTAAAACCACAAGGAGTTACACCTCACACCTGCCAGAATGGCTACCATTAGCAAATCAACAAACAACAGGTGCTGGTGAAGATGTGGAGAAAAGGGAGCCTTCGTGCACTTTTGGTGGGAATGCAGACTGGTCCAGCTACTGTGGGAAGCAGTATGGAGTTACCTCAAAAATTAAAAACGGAACTGCCTTATGACCCAGCGATACCATTCTTAGGAATTTATCTGAAGAAACCTGAAACACTAATTCAAAAGAATATATGTCCCCCTGTGTTCATTGCAGCGTTATTTACAAAAGCCAGAATTAAGTGTCTATTAGTAGATAAGTGCCGGGGCTGGCCGGCAGACCCTGAGCAAAGGATGAATGATGGCTGACACACGTTTCTGTGAAAGAGAGGAATAAGGGACTGCTTGGCTTGAGAAACCAACAGCCCTGTTCACCTGCCTCCTCAGGCTTTTATTATAACAACAGCTTGAACTAAAATTAACTATTAGCAGGGTAAGCATCCTTGAGAAGACACAGGTGTCTGCAGTGTCCTTTAAGCAAGGACATCTATAGACTAAACATAAAGATTCCAATAAAACACGCTGGGGCTCAGACGTGTTTGGAAAAGTCAAGGCAGGGGCTGCCACCTTCAGCAAGGTCCCCTAGAGGCCTCCGACCTTACAGGCTTTCCAACCAAGTCCTGTGCTTCCCCACAGATAAGGGGATAAAAAAGCTGTGGTACATTTACTCTGCCATAAAGGAAGAAAAGTTTACCCTTTGCAACAACATGGAAGGACCTAGAGAACATTATGCTAAGTGAGATAAGCCAGTCAGAGAAAGACAAGTGCTATGTGATTTCACTCATTGAATTTAATGACCAAACTGAACTACCAAGCAAAATAGAGACAAACTCATTGATAGAGACCAAGC
The DNA here is from genome assembly GCA_004026665.1 of Murina feae. Taxonomy (NCBI): domain Eukaryota; kingdom Metazoa; phylum Chordata; class Mammalia; order Chiroptera; family Vespertilionidae; genus Murina; species Murina feae. Next base: position 26,116 of record PVJC01022734.1, read on the forward strand.
AAATGGCTCTGGTGGGAGGTAAGTGGGGGAAGGGGGGTAATTTGAGCCAAAGAGAAAGAAAAGAGGTAGAGAACTCATGGACATGGACAACACTGGAGTGATTGGGGTGGGAGGCCATTGGAGGATTCTAACCAGAAGAATGAACTTGATAAATGCTTTGCTTAAACACATTTTATGGCAACTTTAAGTAAGCATGTATTATTTTGACAGATTTTAAGCTATAACAATTTATTATATAATTGTGTTTTATTATAGCATAATATTTCATTGCATTAGTTTTCATTGAAATATTTTTTTTACTTTTAAAATCAGTGGTAAGAGAGGATTAAAAATGGCGGTGGTTTAGGCAGATGTATACAGTGCCTTGTCCCAGAGCAGATAGGGAAAGCAGCTGAAACGAGTAGCTTCCAGCCCGAATTGGCAGTGGAGATCGAGCTGGGAGACAGCCTGCAGCTGGATAAGACAGAAGACTCCTGAGAGAGGAGAGAAAAAACTATATAACCAGATACCCAGAGAAAATAGGTCATGGGGAGACAAAGAAACAGCCCGCATATGAAAGAAAAACAGGCATCACCAGAAAGGGAAGTAAATGAAATGGAAGCAAGCAACGTGTTGGAGAAAGAATTCAGGGAAATGGTCATAAGGTGGATGAAAAGAATGGAAGACAAATTTGACAGTATGTGTAAGAACCAAGAGGAAATGAAGAAGAACCAAGAAGAAATGAAAAACGACATCACCGCTATGAAGAACTCAATAGAAAGCATCAAGAGTAGACTAGAAGAAGCAGAGGACCGCATCAGTGAGCTAGAAGACAAGGTAGAAAAAAATACCCAAGCAGAGCAGCGCCTAGAAAAAAGAATTAAAAAGCAGGAGGAGAGCCTAAGAGAACTTTGGGACAACACAAAACGAAACAACATACGCATAATAGGGGTGCCAG
>PVJC01022735.1:0-27042 GCA_004026665.1 Murina feae
ACATCCATTAACACATTGAGTGAACTGCTTTCCTCACATCATCTTTTTTTTTAATTTATCTTTATTGTTGAAAATATTACATATGTCCCCCTGTTTCCTCATTGACTCCCTCCCTCTTTCCCCCTCCCAGGCCTCCACTGCACTGTCTGTGTCCATGGGTTATGCATATATGCATGTAAGTTCTTTGGTTAATCTCTCCCCACCCCCTACTCTCCCACCCCCACCTTCCCTCTGAGATTTGTCAGTCTGTTTTATTCTTCTATGCCTCTAGGTCTATTTTGTTCATCAGTTTATTTTGTTCACTAGATTCCACATATGAGTGAGATTATGTGATACTTGTCTTTCTCTGATTGGCTTAATACTCTCCAGGGCCCTCCATTGTTGTCTCAAAGGGTAAGGGATCCTTCTTTTTTATAGCTGCGTAGTATTTCATTGGGTAAATGTACCACAGCTTTTTTATCCACTGATGGGCATTTGGGCTGTTTCCAGATCTTAGCTATTGTAAATTGCACCACTGTGAACATAGGGGTGCATACATTCTTTCTGCTTGGTGTTTTGGGATTCTTAGGATATATTCCTAGAAGTTCCATTTTTAAGTTTTTGAGGAAACTCCATACTGTTTTCCATAGTGGCTATACAAGTTTGCATTCCCACCAGCAGTGTACCAGGGTTCCCTTTTACCCACAACTGCACTTATTTGCTGATTTGTTGATGGCAGCCATTGTGACAGGTGTGAGGTGATACCTCATTGTCATGTTTTGTTTTTTATCTTTATCTCATTGTCTTTTTAATTTGCATCTTTCTGGTGATCTTGAGTATTTTCTCATATGTCTCTTGGTCATCTCACATCATCTTAGTTCAACTCTTAGAGAATAAGACTACTTCTACCTCAACTCCCAATCTTTCCTAAGTGGTTTTTGTGGGAACTGCAAATACAAATCTACTCTGCTACTTCTGCAGAGGAAAATCTTCTAGAAAAAGTAGTAAGTAGTCTTTTAGAGTATACATTGCATATGGCACTGTCTATAATAAACTGGTAACAGATCCATTATTTCCTTTTTTATTGAATTTATTGGGGTGACGTTGAATAATACAATTATATAGGTCTCAGATATACAATTCTCTAATACATCCTCTGTACATGTACTGTGTATTCACCATCCCAAGCCAAGTGCCTTCCCATCACCATTTATACCCCCTGTACCTCTTCTACTTCCCCTACCCACTTTGCCGCTGGTAATCACTGTCCTGCTGTCTGTATCTTTGAGTTGTTGTGGTGTTTTTGCTTAATCCCTTTACCTTTTTTATTCATCCCAGCAACCTCCCTCCCCACTCACAGCTGTCAGTCTATTCTCTATCTATGAGTCTGTTTGTCTATCTTGTCCATTAGATTCTACATATGAGTGCAAATTTTAGGTTTAGGCTGCTAACTACGCTTAATTTGAGAGGATATTCAAAGAACTTTGCTAAGTCCTGAAGAGCCATAAAGAAATTGTTCTTTGAAATCACGCATTCTGTCTTTTACCTGACTGTTTGCATAGTTAATCATGTAGAAAAGTAATATTGGTTCTGTATCTGCAGAAACTGGTTTTTCTGATCGTTGAAATCAAAAAGCAATTTAATTCTATAACTATGTGATTATCGCTGGGCCACACGATGAAAGGTCTATATATTACATATGCCTTTATGAAATCGTGCCTATTTACTCTTAATATAGGTGAAATAAAAATTGTTGCCAAGTATATTGATTTACCAATAGACAACTAGATATTTCATGATAGGTGGAGAGTTCAAAATATAAGTAAAATAGAAGAGTTAAAAATATGTCTATTATTCACTGGGTTTCAAGTTGTCAGCATCTATAGGCTTGTCTTGTATTTTCCTTCCATTCCATGTCAACCATTTCACAATCCTAACTCTAGAAATATTTGTCCCTTTGTTTAATGCCTTTTGTAGTTGCAGATTTCAGGAAATACTGGACATAATTAATGTTAAGTTAACTATGATACATCTACCTCAGGGTGGATTCAGTTCAACAATTATGATTTCATATCATAGGCTACACCTTTTGGGATAGGATATTTGGAGCATATACGTCCTGTAAAACAATAATATGACCATGCCACCATTTGACAGAAACTTTATATAACTACTCTTTTAATGAGCTTTTCTAGCAAGACAATGAATCTGAAATCCAGTATAAAATGTGTTTCATCGACCTACTAGTTTATGTTAAAATATCTAAAATGGCTAAGACTATTTGTCTTTGTAAAAGCTCCGAACTTTTTATATAAATTACTAGAAAACTTTATTGGCAACTGCCCAAAACACTTTAAATTCAAGACTTGAATAATTTCAAACATTGCTTGTATATGGGTGTCAATCACCTCCTTCTGACAAAAAAGAAAGCAAAGATCTAGTTTACCTGTCATCTCCTACTTAAAACCATGCCTCCAGCCTACGTCTTGACTGATGTAATTACTCACCTGTTTTCTTAACTGAAACATGAAACTTAAGGGTCCAAAGAAATTATCTAGTCTCCTTTCCTCACTTAACAGATTTGCAGAGTTGTGGTGAAGTGAGTTTTCCTGACAACCAACTTCACCATTCATGATTTCTGTCCTTTTAGCTTAGTTTTAAACTTTGACTAAGGCAGAAGATGAAGTTTCTTTGAGAAGTCACAGGTAAATAACCAAACTGGGGAAAAAAATGATCATAGTGAATTGAAGCCAGCTTAGCTACAATGATGGAGCAAGAAGATCCCTTTTCCTGCCCAGCTGGCATGCTCAGTGGTTAAGCATTGACCTATGAATCAGGAGGTTACGGTTCAATTCCCAGTCAGAGCACATGCCTAGGTTGTGGGCTTGATCCCCAGTGTAGGGCATACAGGAGTCAGTGGATCAATGATTCTCTCTCGTCTTTGATGTTTCTATCTCCCTCCCCCTTCCTCTCTAAAATATATATATATATATATATATATATATATATATATATATATATATGTTTAAATTTTAAAAAGAAGATCCTCTTCCTAATTGGAAATAGGCTGGTGTGGAAGTTGGATTGTGTATAGTGTGTAAATATATTCTGATAGGTAAGTCACATTAGCGTCTCTCTCTTTTTCTGTCTGGAAAATCAAATTATTGTTTGAATTGGATATCCTGCTGAAGACCCACATTCTCCACTAAACCTTGCCTGGTGACCTGATAAAGAATCTATAATTAGGATGTCATTCCCCAACAACTTTACCTCCTAGTTTACATTTATAATTGTACTATGAAGAAGTCTTTTTTAACTTGACAACTTGGCATTTTACACTCATCTTGCTTAAAGCTTTGTTCCATCATACCTTACACCAGAGGTAATGTAGTTGACAACACTCAGTTCATTACAGAAAAATAATCATTCATTCAACCAACACTCATTGACATCAACTTTGTGCCTGGTATAGTCCTACGCTAAGTGCTATGGGTTTAGGAGATGAAAGACAGTGAGCTCAGTCAGTAAGGAGATTGCAATACAGTGTGGTTTGTGCTTTGATAAAGGAACTTACGTCTTTGAGCATGCCGAGAATGGTGCCAAACCACATAACCCAGTTGGAGATATTAAGGAAGTTGTTCTATAGGATTCCACAACTAAGCTGGGGTTTAAGGATGGATAAGAAGTAAGCCAGGTAAAGAAAGAAGAGTGCGAGTCCCAGGAAGAACCAGCAGTTTAGGAAAAGACTGGTGGATCCCCAGGAAATGCAGTCGCCGCAGGCTGGAAGGAAAGGCGGCAGATCTCGTGTTGGAAACCAGATGCTATTCCGAAGGCTATTGGGAACCAGAGGATTCGCTTAAGCCGCAAAGTAGAATTTGTATTTTTGAAAGATTCCTCTCACTAAAGCATGGGGAGTGAATTGAAAGGGCAAGAGGGGAGAGAGGGAGCCTAGGCTAGAAGCTGAAAAAATGGATTTTTTAAAAATTTTGTTTTATTGCTAAAGTATTACAAAGAGTATTAGATAAGTCTCCATTTTTTCCCTTGACCTTCCTCCCTCCCCTGCCTCCTCTACCCCCCAGTGTCTTGTGTCCATTGATTATACTTATATGCATACATACAAGTCCTTCGGTTGATCTCTTAAGCCCGCTCCCAATCCTCCCCAGCCTTCCAACTGTAGTTTGACAGTCTGTTCGATGCAGCTCTGCCTCTGTATCTGTTTTTGTTCATCAGTTTATAATGCTCTTTATTATCCATAAAGGAGAGAGATCATGTGGTATTTGTCTTTCATTGACTGGCTTATTTCACTTAGCATAATGCTCTCCAGTTCCATCCATGCTGTTGCAAATGGTAAAAATGCCTTCTTTTTTACAGCAGTGTAATATTCCATTGTGTAGATATACCAGTTTTCTAATCCATTCATCTGCTGATGGGCACTTAGGCTGCTTCCAAATCTTAGCCGTGGTGAATTGTGCTGTTATGAACATAGGGATGCATATATCCTTTCTGAGTGGTGTTTCTGGTTTCTTGGGATATAGTCCTAGAAGTGGGATTACAGGGTCAAATGGGAGTTCCATTTTTAACTTTTTGAGGAAACCCCATACTGTCCTCCATAGTGGCTGCACCAGTCTGCATTCCCACCAGCAGTGCAGGAGAGTTCCTTTTTCTCCGCATCCTCTCCAGCACTTGTCGTATTTTGATTTGTTGATGATAGCCATTCTGACAGGTGTGAAATGATACCTCATTGTCGTTTTGATTTGCATCTCTCGGATGATTAGTGACTTTGAGCATGTTTTCATATGTCTCTTGGCTTTCTGAATGTCCTCTTTTGAAAAGTGTCTATTAGGTCCTTTGCCCATTTTTTGATTGGATTGTTTATCTTCCTTGTGTTAAGTTGTATGAGTTCCCTATAAATGTTGGAGAGTAAAGCCGATTTTAAGAAATAGTACAGATGTAACCCCTCCTCTGAGAGCCCGGCTGGGCTGGTGGGGCACGATGGTGACCTGGGGACGAGATGTTGGGCTGACTGGCAGCCAGTGGCAACTGTGCTCCGGGCTGGTGGGGGTGCTCAGCTGGAGCCTAGGTGCCCCTGGAGCTCGCCACGTGTTGGCCCAGGTCGGTAGTGTGGGGGTCGTCGAGGGGCCCTCTGGAAGGGGGATGAGGTGATGTGCCTGCGACTGCCCTTGCAGCGCGGTGCCAGTCACCGCCTCCGCCCAGTGTGTTGTACTCTTCACGGCGGCCTGGGCCACATTTCCCAGCGGAGAGCCATCCTGGCTGGCAGTCTCTCCAGGCATGGTTTCCTTCCACCATTGTGACTACCCTGCACACCTCACCAAAATGCGCTCGATTGTGCAGCATACGCTGGAAGCATCTTCCAGGGGGATCCTCCATGCCTTTTCTACTGTTTACCAACAGGAAGGATTCCTGGCCCTTTACCAGGAGTCTCCCTCCAGTGTTCGGTGCTCTCCCTTTCTCTGCTGGCTCTCTTCTAGTTGACACGGGTCTGGAGGAAATCTGGAATGGACCCTAGGTCGCTTTTCTCTCCTCCAGAACTCTGCCAACGCCTGCCTGGCTGCTGCGGTGACCAGACCGCCCTTTCCCTTCCACACAGTGAGAGGAAGGTGTGGGCTCGGAGCCCCTCGCCTCCCGGCTGCGGAAGAGCACAGGCCCGTTTCTCAGGCACCACGAAGGCCCCGGGGTGCGGGGCTCTGGCAGGGATTGGCAGCCAACTTACTGGAGACAGTCCCATCTTTTGGAGTTATGTCCGGTGCCTTTGAGTTCTGCAGGAGAATCTGTCTTTACCAAAATGGTTACATTGTGTGTCCTCTGAGCTATAAATTGACCCCAGGGGTGGATCGGCGTTTGAAACTTCAGGAATTGTGGGAATTAGAGCAGCTCTTCAAAACTGGCAAACCACGTTCTAGAAAACCAACTCTTTAAAACGGAATGGAACTGGAAGTGCGCTGACCGAAGGCGTGTTGCAGTCACGGATACATGTAGCGTCACAATTGCACTCCTGTCCGCTGCTCTTGGAAAGCAGAAGACTCAGCCATAGGCCGCCTCTGAGCTCCAAACTGATGTCCCTGGGAACACCTGCAGCTCAGAAAGGTTTCCCAACATGACCGTCTCCTGATGGCATTCCACCAGCTTGTCTAACCAAAGCTGGCGGCAGGGCATGTGCTACTCACAGGATACCCACGAAAGGGCCTTCCCAGGACACCTCAACGCGGCATGGAGTCGGGGTGGCTGAGCAGAGACCAGTCCTGCTCTCAGTCACAGCGTCACGGCTCGCACTAGCCCACATCAGCCTAGTTTTGCTCAATTGGACTTGAGGCTTCCTAATAGTATCGCTCGGGAACTCCTAATGTTTGCTGACTTCTGAGTGCACACGCCACCGTGTAAACTGTGCCTTCTCAGAAGCTAAATGAAAACGTTTAACATTTAAAAGTTGTGAGTGTCGTAATGGAATCATCCTTTAGCTAAATGTGAGGCATCCAGGCTTACAGCTTGTGCTTCAGGAAGGCAGTTTTTATCACGACGGCCTAATTATGCCCCAAAAGACCTTTCACGGGAAGTTGAGTACAGTGTAAGTGGCTGGAATTCTCTGCCTTTTTTACTTGCTTTGCAAGCCTCCCCTGAAAATAAGTTATTTAGTCAACTTAAGTCATTCTCACAAGCTGTCCCGTTGCCTAGAAAGGACCAAATAGAGCACTTGACACACATACCAAAAAAAACATAAATAACTGAGCAAAACACTTTAGGCTAATCATGTCTACCAGATTTTTAAAAAGTCAAATTTTGGATTCTTCCAGCTTGGAGAGTCTATGACAAGTTTCTAGAATGGTACATTCAAATAGTGCCTGTCTTTGCATTAAAAATACCTAATATTGTGATACTAACTTATACACATACACAAGCTTTCAGTACATTGAAAATATTTTCTCTATTACACTTCTTTTCCAAATAAAAAAAATAGTAAAGCTGTAGAATTGATGTACTCTATACATTTAATTATGGGTCAAACCAACATCTGAAATTAAAATTATAGTTAACAGGAATCTCAATTTACAAAGCTTTTGTGGTTGACCTGGGTTATGCTAATAGCTGAAAATATCCACTAGTGTATTTAACCAGCTTATTGGGAATTCTAAGCTTCTATCACATGAAATCCTATATAATAAAGAGGTAATATGAAAATTAACCTTCACACCCTCACAAGATAGCTGCCTACAACCAGGCTGGCAGGGCAGTTAGTGAAGGACAACCAAACGACTGAACAGCAGGCTGCATGAAGTGACCAGGCTGGCAGGGGGGCTGTGAAGGGAGACCAGGCCAGTAGGGTGGGCAGTTTGGGATGACCAGGCCAGCAGGAGAGGCAGTTGAGGGCAACCAGGCCTGCAGGAGGTGGGGCAGTTAGGGGCAACCAGGCTGGCAGAGGGGGACAGTTGAGGGTAACCAGGCCAGCAGTGGGAGGGAAGTAAGAGGTGATCAGGCTGATGGGGTCGAGGGCAGTTAGAGGTGACTGGGCCACAGGGGGAGTGCAGTTAGGGACAACCAGGCAGGCTGGCAGGTGAGCAATTAGGATCAGGCCTAACCTGACAGTTGGACATCCCCCAAGGGGTCCTGGATTGGAGAGGGTTCAGGCTGTGCTGAGGGGAACCTCCTCCCCTGCACTAACTTTGTGCACTGAGCCTCTAGTAAGTATATATTTTCCAAAAGCTGTTTTCAACTATACTATGTTGAACCCCACTTGCCAATGAATAGTGGATGTTGTAACGATACGTTTCCTGAAGTGGCTTCCCCCACCCCCATGCCCACTCTGACAAGACAGTTTCTCCAGTGCCCTGCACTGTCCTGTCTTTCTCCTGAGCACTCAGTGCCAATCCCTGAGAAGATCCTGTTAGTGGATACAAGCTCCCCTTCTGTCAGTGGCTCCTGGGGTTTCTGTGCTCTCACACTAGCCCACACTTGGCCTTTAGCAACTTTATAAAAAAAAGTTTAGTTGAGTTCCTAACTGCTATATTCCCATCTTCCTATTGTGCTCTGCCACAAGGGAAGCAGCTCCTGAGTCCCACCTTTTCCTGGAGACGCCTGTCTTTATTTGAATGTCAGGCTAATGGGTTACTCTGTGTTGTCAGTTCTCTGATGGGTTCAAAATGCCATGATTTTGTGGATTGTCTATTTTTTTTCTTGTTAGGATGAAAGTGATGCTCTTTCTGCTTCCTATCTAATCTAATAGAAGAGTAATATGCAAATTGACCCTCACTCCATTATACCTTCAAGCCACACCCACATACCACGCCCACCAACCAATCAGAAGCAAGTATGCAAATTAACTCAACTAAGATGGCAGCGGCCACAGAGCTGGAGTTTCCCTGGGCAATGGAGGAAGCCAGGGCCATCTGGGCTGGGACCTTAGGTTGCCAGGGCAACCCAGGCTTCGAGCAGTTGGGGGTGGGAGGGGGGGAGATCAAGGCAACAAAGTTTCAATCATAGAAGTTGAATAAATCCCAGATCCCAGATACCTGCTTCCAGCCAGGCACCCCAGTAGGGACCCAAACCCTGAAAGGGTTGTGGGCAGCCTAAAACAGCCCTCTGTCCCTCACCCAGGCTGGCCAGGCACACCAGCAGGTGGACATCCTCCTGAGGGGTCCCAGACTGCGAGAGGTCACAGGCCAGGCTGCCCCCCCTTCCAGCCCCAGTGCACAAATTTTTGTGCACCGGGCCTCTAGTATCTTAATAAATGGGAGTTTAGATAATCTACCTGCTCTGAAATGCCATTTATTTCTTCTTTGTAAAAAAAAGGATATTAATGGTTACCTGTTGACTTTTCATGAAAAATTTCTGGGATATAAAGCACCTCATCCACAGTCAGTGTTTATTAAATGTCCTCCCACTCTCCAGTTGCCCACTAGTATTTATTTGGAACTCATAAAAATTTTCTTGTGTAAACTATGCCATTTATGCACACTTTGATGACTGTGTGGCAATTTTGGTTCCCCTTTTATAAGCCTGTTTCCACCTAAGTTTTCATCCTTTCCGAGAATAAGATCGTTGGTAGAGGTAACGGGATGACAAGATTCTAAGTAATGCACCTGACCAAAATAGGTCTCATGTTACAAGGGAGCCATTGGGTTTGTTTTCCTTTCATTCATTTAATTGATTCACTTATTCAACGTGGGCTTTCCAGACTCTCTCTATGTGTTTGCCAGATCATTCCAGTCTGGCATTTAGGGTGCCATTCACCTTAGGGGAGGAGACCGCAGGGTAGGAAAGGTTCAGTGCTGCTGGCCATTATGTACAGAAGCAGCCACTAGCATCAGGCAAGTAAGATAATAACAGATGTTGAAATGGGAATGAAATGATGAGGGAAGGTTTTGCTCTACCTCAAAGAAAGAAAAGAAAAAGCTTCTCCATGAAGCAGGGATGCTTTTCGCTCTGTGTTCACTGCCGGCTGCCACCTGCTGCGATCCAGATTCACCTCACCACATGGACTACCTGAGCAGCCTGCACCCCTTCCCACAGACGGTTCTCCTTATTGCTGCAACCCAGGCACAGGTCTTGCCCAGAGTGCTCCAGGTGTGTCATTTCTGCACATTAAACTATTTTCAAAAGAAAAGAAAAAGTGTGCCATCTAGGTGGGCTGTATTTGCTGAAAAGATAACCTAAGTTTCCTTAACATTTTTTTCCAAGTGACAAAAGGATAATAGTAGATTTAGAAAATACAAAAGCATAACCAACCAAAAGTTACCTAAAACTTCACTAGTTGAGAGAAGCTTTTTTTTTAAGCATATTTCTCACTTTCTTTTCAACTTGAAATTGCATTGTGTATTTTATAATCTGCTTTTTTTTCAAGATGTTTGAAAATATCATGGCTATATTGTATTTCATTATGTAGCCCTCCTGCTTTTTAGACAATTGTTTTTCCATAGTTTGCATTTGTAAAACTACAAAAATCTAATTTGTACCATATTTCAAGTATTTCCTTAGCAGATATTCCAATAATTGGACTTACTCTGACAAAGGGTATAACATCTGAAAGCTATCATTACAGGTGGCCAAGGTTTTCCCCTCAGTACATTCCCTCAAACATGTAATAAAAAATACTCCGTAATTCAATAATAGTGCCATCGACCAAATACAGGATTGCTTATTTCACTTCATGCTCGCCACAACTGAGTGGGTTTTAGTCCCAGTACCACTAAGGAAAGCAAAGGCATTTGTTATTTTATTTTAAACTTAGAGGCCCAATGCATGCAATTTGTGCACAGTCTGGGCAGGTGGGGGGCAGGGGGAAGGGAGTCCCTCAGCCTGGCCTGCGCCCTCTCACAATCTGGGACTCCTCAGGGATGTCCAACTGCCAGTTTAGATCAGGTCTAAACTGGCAGTCAGATATCCCTCTCTCAATCCGGGACCCCTCACGCCTAACTGCCCTGCTTGCTCCTTACCACTTGGCTCGCAGCACCTTAGTGCTGGCACGAAGGTGGGAGAGGCTCCTGCCACCACCGCTGCTCTAGCCAGCCGTGAGCCTGAGTTCTGGCTTAGTGGTGCTCCCACTGCAGGAGCGCACTGACCACTAGGGAGTAGGAACTTCCCCCTGGTGGTCACTGCATGTCATAGCAACTGGTCATTCTATTTGTTCCATCATAGTGGTTGCTTAGGCTTTTATATATATAGATTATTCATGTTGAAGATTTTTTGTTACTGAGTTATTATTATGTTTCCTCATATTCTCTGTTAATGTGCTTTGTACATGTAATTGAAGAGACCTCAGTGGTTTTCTAATAGTAGAATTATCTTTAATCTTTTATAATTAAAAGATCTCTCAGGGAAAAGATTTCAGCCTACTCCAAGGATTATGGGTTGTCCCTCAAATTCCAAGGAATCACAACTACAGGAGAATAGTTCTCTAAAGGGAATAGGGCTTTAAGTGCTGGCAGTTTTGAGTTGAACCAGAACGCTGCTATTTATTGCAGGAACAGGTGAATCATTCAAAAATCTAGTTCCCTCAAAGGGAAAATCAGTTACAAAGGCTTTTCTTCGTTTTCTTAAAGTGACTTAATCCCAACACAATGATCAATTGATGAAACTATATCCCCAAAAGGTCTTGATAGTTGTTTTTTATTTTAACTGGGGTGAAATCTGAGCCTTTGGAAAGACTGTCTTGGCTGCACTCAGCTGTGTCAGAGCATCTGTCTGCATGTGAGCCAGCTTTGCCAATGGCCCAGGAAGTGACTGCTTGTATTGTCACTTGAAACCATTTTGAACATCAACTTTCTGCAAGTAGGCTTTTAATATTAGCTTTGAGAAAGTCACAGTAGCTACCGAGCCATCTTTTGTCCTGATGTAGATTCAGTGGCTATGACTCAAGCAATAACGTAATAGCAATCCTAAATAAATTGTATTATAATTTTAGCTTTATTGAAAGTCACCCCACCTTTTATCCTAGAGAGGGAACAGAAGTGCTGACGGAGACAGAACCCTAGATTGTCCAGTTCTGATGGCATTCTGCCTCTTCTTGGTCAAATGGCTGAGAAATCGTCTTAGATTAGGGAATAAAAATGACTTGAATGTGTGGGCCAAGATTAAGGGGTAGGAGTCATTGCAGCCCTGAAGGGAAAATGAAAAAGGATTACTCCAAGAGTATCACAGTTGCCAGAAATATTAACCCAGATGAGAAAACCAGAATGCCATGCCACGGCAGTTAAAGAGAAAAGAGTTAACAGGAGCATCCAGGAAAACTGAAGCTAAAAGATCAGAGTCCACCAGGTGTGGTCTTGAAACAAAGTCAAGTAGAGAGCGTTTGACACAGTTTTTTTGTTTGTTTGTTTTTGAAACCAGTAATTTTTTAAAATCTTTATTGTTGAAAGCAATACATAGATCCTCCTTTTTAACCTCTTCCAGACTACTCCTGTCCTCCCTCGACCACCCTCCCCCCAGACCCTCACCACCCCATTGTCTGTGTCCACAGATTATGCATTTAATCTTCTGAGGTTCAATAGTCTGTTCCTGCTTCTATATTTCTGGGTCTATTTTTGAGCATCATTTTATTTGGCTCATTAGATTCCACCTATGAGTGGGATCATGTGATACTTATCTTTCTCTGACTGGCTTAGCATTAGATATCTGTGTTCCATTTACCCAGTGACAGGCCACAGAGGACATTTGGCTCAAGCAGACTAGAAAGTCCTGATGAAGAAAGTGGCCCCAGCCTCATTTCGTGGAACAACCAGCTGGACCTTATCCAGCACAACAGGAGGCAGCTGCAAGGAGGGCAAGACAGTAGGCCAATGATAACAATGGCTACTTACAGCCCTCAGCCTCAATGGCCAGAACTAATTGGTCTTAAGGACAACAAATGCCACCTAATCAGACTAGAACACTTACACCCCCAGCCTCCTCCATCTCTTGCAGTTTTTGTGCATAAAATTCAACCCCTAGGACAGCAGAGGCTGAGTCCTAATCTTCCCCAGTTGTGGCTCCATCCCCCATTCCCTCTAATAAACTCCCCTCTTGCTTGCTGTGTCTGCCTATTTCCTTGAGCAACTCCATTCTTATTAGTACACATGGCACACAGAGTTTTATTTTGTCTTAAAGCAGTTGTACTCAGAAGAGCTGCCTGGAAGCTAGCTAAAATTGTACTAGGTATTATCTGTGATGCACCCACAAAAAAAGTTTTAAATTTTTGATGATATTATTAGGAATGGAAAATATACTATAAAGTTTCAAAGTAGTAAATGCTGAGATCTGACAATAAGTGACAAAGAAACAAGAAATAGAGAGAGCAAGTAAGGTGTATAAAGTTTCAGCAGGTAGAGTGAGAGACCATTCTAGAAGGATGCTTAGGCCAGGAACTACATCCTGCCTTCTAGGAAAGAACTGCTAAGATGTTATTGAAAACTAGAGGCCTGATGCACAAAATTAATACAAGGGGCTTGGCCCTTGCATCCCTGGCTTCATCCTGAAGATTGTCCAGAAGGACCTCTGGTCTAATTAGCATATTATATTTTTATTTATTAAAAATTAGTGTTGTTTTCCCCACCTACCACCACTAATGCTCCTCTCCCAATGATCAATAGTGACCTGAATTCTTCACAAGGAACTAAGAGAATTTAGGAACTCCAGATTTATGGAAACTGTGAGCATTCAGAAAATAATCAAGTACATTGTTAAAGGGTGGGAAATAAGTCATAAAAATTAAAAGAATTGAAATAATTCAATTTAAACAAAAATTGACGAAAGTGCTTTATTAATACTAACATTTAAGAGTTAAATGTTCTTTTCTTGAAGAATCATGCCTTAAAACTTATCTTTCAAATATAAACATTTGAAATAAAATTTTATTGGGGTCTACTATGTGCCAGGTGGATACAATCCTATCTAATAAAAGAGTAATATGCAAATTAGGCATCACTCCTTGACAAAGATGGTCACCCCCATAGCCACAAGATGGTGGCGCCCATAGCCACAAGATGGCTTCACCCATGGCCACAAGATGGTGGCACCCATACCACATCCTATCTAATAAAAGAGTAATATGCAAATTAGGCATCACTCCTTGACAAAGATGGCCACCCCCATAGCCACAAGATGGCCACCCCCATGGCCACAAGATGGCTTCCCCCATGGCCACAAGATGGCAGCACCCAGTCCGGCTCAGCCCTGCCAATGAAGTGGTCGGGCCTGTTAGCCAGGCAGGTGACAGGGGAGACGGGGAGCCCGAGGGACAGAACAGGTGATCAGAGGAGGCTGAGGGTCCTCTGCCCAGGCCAGAGGCCTTCACCAGAGGTCTCAGGCATGGGCAAGGGCAGAGCTGGTGATCAGAGGGGTATGAGAGTGCCCTACCCAGACATAAGGCCTGGGCAGTGGCAAGGCCAGAGAATCCAGGAGCCTGGGCTCCACAGAGCCAGCAATCGGAGGGGCAGGGGCAGAGCCTGTGATCACAGGGGTCTGGGCACTGGTGGAGCCAGCAAAGCAGGGATCTGGGGGTCCCCTGCCCAGGCCTGCAACCTTGGCCAGAGGCTGCCAGTGGGGCAAGGGCAGAGCTGGCAATGGCAGGGGGCAGGATAAGAGCCAGTGATCTCAGAGGCCTGGGCTCTGTGAAGCCGGTGATTGGAAGAGTTTGGGATCTTCTGCCTAGGCCTGCAGCCTCAGCCAGAGGTTGCAGGCCTGGGCAGGTGTGGAGCTGGGATTGGAGGGGCAGGAGTGGAGCTGGTGGTGGGAGTGAACTACAGAGGAAACACCTTTTCTTACCGCTCATTGGCTAAGCTCCCTGTATGCCACTGGTAATATTCTTAGTAACTTGGGTAATAAGAATCCCTAAAGGTGATCTAGGGTTTTTCCACCACACTCCTGGAGAAAAAAATGAAGGTCCACTGCTAGAGGGCTAAGAAATGTCATATCCTGCCTTAGCCGGTTTAGCTCAGTGCATAATGCCTCAGCCTGCTGACTGCAGGGTCTGGTTTCAATTCTGACCAAGGGCATGTACCTAGGTTGCAGGCTTCTCCCTGGCCGGAGCCCAAGTCAAGGCATATGCAGGAAGCAACCAACCAAAGTGTTCCTCTCACTTTGATGTTTCTCTCTGTTTTTCCCTTCTCTTCCACAGACTCTAAAAATCAATGGAAACATATCCTCAGGTGAGGATGATAAAAAAAAAGAAAGAAAGAAAGAAATGCCATATCCTATGAAAAACACATCTTGAAAATACCTAAAGAAAGTTGACATTTTTTCATGGTGAAGGGACTGGAGTCCATGTTGATGAAAATACCTTGGTGGCTTCAGTGACTGGCAGTGGTTGCAGCAGTGGGGTAATGGGGCTGATGGCTTCCCCTGATTAGCCAGGTCACCTCCCACAAAGGGAGGCCAGACTGTGGCTTAGGCCTGCTCCCGAAGGGGATCAGGGAGTGGGCCTAAGCCGTCAGTAGGACACCCCCTGAGGGCTTCCAATATGTGAGAGGGGGCAGGCTGGGCTGAGGACTCCCCCCTCCCCCCCCCAGTGCACGAATTTCATGCACCAGGCCCCTAGTAATAAATAATACAGAATGTCTATTGTCATGGATCTTACATCATACAAATCAGTTACCATTTACTCATTTGTTCAATGTAAATTTTTAAAGACCAATTTTATTACAGGCTGAGGAAGTCTTAATCTTTATAAAATAAGCTGTATATGTATTTATTTGTAAGTATGAGTAAACTTCAAATCATTTATCATTCTAATGATTAATAGATCTCTGGAAGAATTGGAAAATGATAACTCAAAATCAGAAATGTAATGGTCTAATCAGTGATGTTTAAAACATCTCATAAAATATTTCTAACCAAAACAGCAAGGAGGGAAGTGAAGGTCAATTTGCATTATAAGAAATCTAAATTAACAACGTATGCACTAAAATGTCACCACTTCTAAGTACATATGATTAAAATAACTCAGCTAGTTAAAATTAACAATGAGTATCCTTTTAGGTTCAGCTCTCAGAGATTTTAAATGATTTAAAATTTGTGAAGAAGCTTTAATTTTAAAGTTTTCCTTGGAAATATTTTTATTATTTGATAAATGAAACATTCTGGTCTTGATCATATATGTAATCAGTTAAGTAGATTTATTGTGTACATGGTTGGTCTGTAATTCTTTTTCTTGCATATCTAGAATAAGATTCTGATTTTAAAGATTTTAATTAGAACTTATATCACTATATTATCATTTTTAGACTATGATTGTTGAACCAATAATTCCCAAACATGATGGACAGTACAAGCATCTATGAAGTTTTAAAAATTATAGATTATTAGTTCCAATGTAAAGGTTCCAGTTTAGTAAGTCTGGGATATCATTAGTTGTAATTTAAATCTGCTGGAATTATTAAGAATTCAAAAATTAAGTCTAAATTAATTTCCTGCTCAGTTTGTGTTGCTATTTTTTCTGTCTCTTTTGAAAAATGAATTTTTATTAATTTCAGAGAGGGAGAATGACAGAGAGATACAAACAGCAATGATAAGAGAGAATCATTGATCAGCTGCCTCTTGCATGCCCCATACTGAGGATTGAGCCCACAACCCAGGCATGTGCTCCAACCAGGAATCAAACTGTGACCTCCTGGTTCATAAGTTGATGCTTAGTCACACCGATGGGGCTGTGTCTTCTGTCTGTAGTACATAGTTAGAACTTAAGAGATGTCTTTTATTTTGTTTAGTTGATTGACCTACAAGATTGCAGAAAATTATGTAATTTTTAAAAGGAGGTTCACATATATTTTTAATATTAATGTAAATAGAATATGATTGTTTAAAAGGTGTTTGCTATCTAAAGAGAAATTGAAGAAATATAACTTCACCATAAAGGAAAGAATTATAATAAATTCTAGAATTTCCTCTACATAAATTTATTTAAATCATACCTATTCAAAATTTCTGTTTATTATGCATGTAATTTGTGTACAGAGGAATGCAATATTCTGAACTGAAAATAATACATATTACAATCTAAATGGATAATTTTATTATAGATTTTTTGTAAAACTTCTTTAAGATTTCTTAAATGAACAAATTGGGTTAGTTTTTCTATATGAAATTATGTTATTTTGAATGATAGCACCAACAGCAGATTCTTTATAGTTTAAATGTTCAGTTCTTTAAAAATTTTTAATACATTCAGAAGTCCTCAGTGTTGATTTAGTGAAGATTGAAGTAATTATTCCATTGTTCACTGTCTAAATTCTTGTGAATAGTGTAGCTACCATAATGTCTTCGAGTGGCATCATGGTAGTTACTGAAGGGATATAAATAGCAGTAAATATTGACTCAGCTCTTGCAGAAGAGGTAGCAACAGTTTGAAGAAAGAGCTAGTGGGAAAAGATAGTTGTAGGTTAATCTTTAGAGATAACTAAAGGTTAATTTGCCACAGAAGAGAACATTTTGATGCCTGATGGTAGTTTTATTAGGTAAATTTGTAGTTGTATGTTACAGGTTGAAGAAGGAGACTGTTGTAGGCTAAATAGAAATTACAGCCGTTGTAGGTTGAATGGACGTGGTAGTGATTGTAGATTCAACTGAAGTAAATATAGTTGTACATTAAAAGAGATGGTGGAAGTGGTGATTGTTTTGGTTGTCCGCTAAGATAGTTTTATCAAAATTTTATGTTACAGCCCTAGCTGGTTTGGCTCAGTGGATAGAGTGTCAGCCTGCAGACTAAAGGGTCCCAGATTTGATTCTGGTCAAGGGCACATACCTTGATTTCGGGATCAATCCCCAGTAGGGGGCAGCAGGAGGCAGCTGATCAATGATTCCCTCTCATCAGTGATGTTTCTATCTCTCTCTCTCCCTCTCCCTTCCTCTCTGAAATCAATAAAAATATATATATATATATATATATATATTAAAAGTTTTATGTTACAATTGCAAATGTTGTAGAACCTATTTAACTGGAGGTACTTCTGGTATTAGTTGAAGTAGGAGTGATGGCTGTTGTGGTAGTAAGTTCAATTGAACGTGTGGAGGTTGTAGGTGCAGTTGAAGTGGTGGTTGCAGCTATTGTGGTTGTAGATTCAGCAGACGTTGAAGTGGTTGTAGAGTCTGTTGAAGTGGATACAGTTGTAGGTTTAGTTGTCGTGGTGGTCACTGTAGGTTGAGGAGCAGCAGAGGTTTTTCCATGAATAGCAGTTACAGGCTCCTCATTGTTTGGGGATAGCTTGATAACGATGGAAGCGTTGCCATTCCCTCTGTTATTCACCAGGCATAATATGAGTACTCCAATTGCGGTTGTTATCACACAGGCTAAGAAACAAGCCAAAAAGATGTTCCACAGAGTCCAATTACAGCAGCAATTTCTTTTCACCTAAGAGTGTCAATAAAAATATTAGTAATGAAAAAGAAAAAGTCTTTTGATGTATCATCCCTTTTGTTTTGTGTACAACTTCGTGCATTTACATCATTTGAATCCCTATAGACTCTGAAGATATTTAGGCTTAGAGTCCAAGTTTTTATCCAGGTGGAATTAATTGCATGCAATCGCTAACTTTGGAAAAAATCAAAATCTGTCAATATCTCATCTTCTCTTATCCTATTTTCTAATGATGGGTAGGGGGTTCTTCATCTTTTCATGTAGGCAGAATGGCATCTTAATAAATTCTCTGGCATACACCTGATCCTTCACTGGACATTGTCATTATCCCAACTGCTCCACCTCCAAAATCACTTCCTGAAAAATCCAGTGTTCTAACCACCATCTCCTCTCCTTCCATCTTGTTTGTTCAATTATTTGTATGCATGTATGCATAACCCATGGACACATGGGTTCCTTTACTTTTATTAAAATCTTCAGCCCAAGGTGGGTAGGAAGAGATTAACCAAAGGATTTGTATGCATGTATGCATAACCCATGGACACAGACAATAGTGTGGTGGAGGGCTGGAGCAAGGGGTGAGGGGTGAGGGGCGAGGGTGGGCTATAGGAGGTCAATGGGAGACCAAAGGGGACATATGTAATACCTTCAACAATAAAGTTTTTTTTTAATCTTCAGCTCAGCAGCCCTTGCTTCACTCATATCCCTCCTTATCCACCTTCTGTTCTATGTTCCATGACTTCAATAACACTTACTAATTCCCCAAAACCTCCCACAGCTTCTTCCTTTCATTTCTTCCAGCTGGCAAACACGCGGCATTCTGCTTTCTCTGCACCTGCCCTTGAGCAGCCACGCTATTGGGGAAAGTCAAGCATCTGGGCTGAGCAGTCAGGATAAATGTACAATCACCATTCTTGAATGGATTTTCTGTACTTCTCTGCCATCCTATTATAGTTCTCTGATTATATTTCTCAATCTTCTTCTTTCTCCTCAAACTTGTAACCTCCACCCACCAGCCTTCACACACACGTTGAGAGGGTTTACTTGAAATGCAGGCAGATAGGGCAGGGGTCCAGTGGAAAACAAAGGCAGGTGGAACATAGGCAGGGGCAGACATGGCAGTTTGAGCAGCCTAATCACAGAAACCAACCAACCAAGCAGAAATAACAAAATGTTTCTGGACTCAAAGAGGGAGGCATGGGAAACCAAGGGAGGGCCTGCAACCGTAGAGTGAACTGGCACAAAGAAACAGGAAGTTCAGGTTCATTGCTGGGCAAGAACAATTGAGGGAATTAGCACAGATAGACCTAAAGCAGGCTTGTAGCAGATATATACCCGTGGACTCCAAGGCTTGAGGAGGGCAGCCCATTACTGCTCCCCACCCCCATGAGAGGAGTCTGAATCTGCTTGTAACACATTTGTCACACTTTTGCTTAAATCTTCTTTGGTGTCACAAGACATGACCCCGGGGAAGCACCTCAGATCACCATTCTGGTTGTCAACACTGTCCCTTCTCATTCCCATCAAATGACTTCACATCCTTCCCACTGCATTAGGAAACTTGAAATCATCAAATGAGAACTTTTTTTTAATTGATTAATTTTAGAAAGAGGAAGGGAGAAAGAAGAAACATCCATTTGTTGTTATACTTATTTATGAATTCATTGATTGCTCCTTGCCATGTGCCCTGACCGGAGATCAAACCCACAACCTTAACATGTTGGGACAATGCTCCAACCAACTGAACTACCCAGCCAGGGCCTCAGATGGAGAGTCTTTCAAACCCCCTCTAGGTCCCAAACCTGCAAACCTAAACATGTCTGGGCTCCTCCTCTCTTTCTTCCCTAATTTACAGAAGAGGAGCAAGCCTCCTTCTGCCTGAAATGGGTCTGCCAATCTGTCCTGATTCAGTCCCATCCCCTCTGCACTTTCTTTTCTTTTGATTTCCCCTTCCTATTGGACTGAATACCTCACCACTTTCCTCTTCACTGGATTCTTCTTTTTAACATTTAAACACACTCAAATCTCTCTCCATCTTAAATAAACAAAAATGCATCATTTGATTCCAAATCCTATCTAGCTACTCCTCTTTCTCTGGAAAAATGAAATTTCCTGACAGTTGTCTAATGCAATGTCTCTGTCTGCACACTCTTCAATCCAAGTCAGTCTGGCTTCTGCTTCTGTCATGCCATGAAATACTTCTTAATAAAGTCATTCATTAAAATAGAAGTAACCTATTTTAGCTCTTCTCTTATTTAAGCCTCAGTAGCATTTGACAGTGGAGGTCATTCCTCTTTCTCTCTATTGAATAATCTCTTTCCTTTGCTTCTGTCATATTCCATTCTCGTTGATTTCCTACTAAACCCCTAGAATCTTCTTCCTGGTCTCTTTTGAAGGCTCACTATCCACTCTGGGGCTTTATTGTTGACATTCACTTGTCTCTTTTCACTCTAAACCTAGGATCAACAAGCTTTTTCTGTAAAGGGTCAAATAGTAAATATATTCAACTTTGTGAGCCATACAGTTTCTGCCACAACTACTCCAGTCTGCCAGTATCATGTCAGGAAGTAAACAAGTAGGCATGACTGCATCCCAATAAAACCAGATTTACAGAATAGTGGTGGGCAAGATTTGTTACTACCCTTTCTTTCTCAACTTTCTCATTCATAACTATTATTTTAATTACCACTTATATCAGAGTGACTTTCAAGTCTATGTCCAGCCCAGCTCTCCTCTCTAAACTTCAAATGCTCGCATGACATCACATCTCGGATCTCAAAGGCGCCTCAGACTCACTGTATCCAAACTCAAAGTCATGATCTTCCCAGGGAACCCTGGCCAGGTCCCACATTTTATTAAATGGCATCACCATCTATTACATTCAGTTCCAAACGCTGGAACAGAGAGATCATCCTTGAAACCTCCCAATCCATTACTAAACCCAGTAACTTTATCTGCTAAATATCTCCTACTGTTGTTGACTTCACCACCCAGAGGCAGCATGATCTCCTCAGGCACCTATTTTTGCAACAATACCTGAGTATTGATCAATGATTGTGTTATCAGGAGAGGAATGATACACTATGAGGGTTTTTTTTCATAATTGTTATTGGCGTATCACCAATTTTTAAAGTAATAGTATTCATAGCCTGTTGATGAATCAAATCCTAATAATAGCCATTAATAACTTCTTACCATCTGACTTGTAGGTAGCATAATATGACCAGAGGGACCGAGAGAATCCACCTGAGTGCAATGGCTCTTTCCTGGCTTACTGACCGCAAGTGCACAAAGGCAAGAGCGCCCTCACCTGGGCGTGGCTCAGTGATTGAGCGTGAACCTGTGATTCCAGATCAGGGCAAATGCCTGGGCTGCGGGCTCAATACCTAGTGTGAGGTGTGCGGGAGGCAGCTGATCAATGATTCTTTCTCATCACTGATGTTTCTGTTTCTCCCTCTCCCCCTTCATCTCGAAAATAAATAAATAAAACTTTTTTAAAAGGAAAGAGCCCCGTAGAAGCATTCCGGTGATGTGCATTTTAACCCTACTTAACTTCTCACTAATCCTGATCACAGATTAAGTTATTTACTAGTATGGTTTAAAAGGAAAAAAACCTGAGATTTGATATTAGAAACACTGTATTGGGATCTATAGTCTGCCTATGCAAATTGTTTAACTTTTCTGAGTCTCTACTTTTTCATTTATGAATTGGTGTTAAAATTGCTTGTGACTCACAGAATTACCTTAAGAATTAACAGAAGTGAATGCTTTGTTAATTCTAGTGTTTTTGCAAATATTTATTTTTTTAAATATGTATTTTATTGATTTTTCACAGAGAGGAAGAGAGAGGGATAGAGAGAGAGAAACATCGAACAGCTGCCTCCTGTACACTCCCCACTGGGGATGTGCTCACAACCAAGGTATCCTTGACTGGAATCGAACCTGGGACCCTTGAGTCCGCAGGCTGACACTCCATCCACTGAGCCAAACCGGTCAGGGCACAAATATTTATTCTTAATAGTCTTAGTCCACAAAGCAAAGTGGAAGAGTGCCATCTTTTTAATTGGAGAGATGTGTTAACACTTCAGTTATGACATCT
This sequence comes from Murina feae, assembly GCA_004026665.1. Classification (NCBI taxonomy): domain Eukaryota; kingdom Metazoa; phylum Chordata; class Mammalia; order Chiroptera; family Vespertilionidae; genus Murina; species Murina feae. The sequence continues at coordinate 21,915 of PVJC01022735.1, forward strand.
TATACAATTTCTTATCTTCTCTGAGCCTCAAATCTTCTTATCTTAAAATATAGGGCTAAAAATATCTACCTCACTAGTTTTCAAAAATACTTTTATTTTGGATGCAGAGTAGCATATGGATTAAGATCAAGAGCTTTGAAATCAAGAAGATTTGGGGGCTAAATTTTAGTTCTGCCACTTATTAGCTATGTAGTATTTGGCAATTTTATCTTTCTAAGCATCAGTTTCTTTATAATGACAATGATACCTAATGAACAAGAAATAAGATAAAACAAGTGTTTGTAAAGTGCCTGGCATAGTGTCAGGTATGTAAATGTTCAATTGTCTAAAGTGTTTATTATATTGTTACCTGGGTCACAGTAAAACCCTCAAGAAGTGGAATATAACACTCATGCCTTATAGACAGACTAGACTAGACGTTAAATGCTACAAAATGTTTTGGGCAAAGAGTGACAGCCCCAAGGCAGCAGGAGTACAATGAAGGCAGGGGTCACCAAGACCAGGGCAACGAGGACCACTGAGTTCAAGTTAGCCCTAGAAAAAATACTTTCTTTACCTTGACCAAAGGCTCTTTAATGGAGTCTCATCCTTCCTTCAAAAGGAACTGAAAAAGAGCAGCTTCTTAAAATAAGTGCATATAACCAGAGAACAGGATACCTAAGTTCTCCTGTTTTAGTCACTTTATTACAAGTTATGTGAGAAATTTCTTAGATTTCATAGGCCATATTGTCCCTGATTTCTAAAGATGTTAGAATGGGACTAGGTCAGTTATTCTCATCACTGGTTTATTTAAAGAATATTGATGCATGGACCCCACCCTCAGAGTTTCTGACTTAATTGGTCTGGGGTTGGGCTCAGCCATTGGTACTTCATAAACAACCCCTAATTCTAATATGCAGCAAGGGTTAAGAACTGCCAGATCAGATGTTACCTCAGATGTCTTTCAATTCTACGATGCTATGAATTTATTCATCTCCACAAACAAGAATGGAGCTCATTCATTCTTTTCTATTGCCCCAGCTACAATATAAATAGATTATAATTTTAATCCGGAATCAAAAAACAAGACTCAGATTCTTTCTACTGATCATCTACAACAAGATTAAGCAACAGAGGGTAGAATTTCTAGAGTCAGGGGAACCCAGCCAAACTTCCAAGCAGAATAAGCCATTTATAGTCAATGTCAAGTTTCTCAACTAGGGCTGAAGGTTGAGAGATACTGGTACAGTCCTGAAGTAAAGTTCATTCAGCCGACCAATAGGATCAGAAACCAGAGAGAGCTGAGTCCAGTCTCTAAAGCTAGTGGGGAAAAATCTGCAGAACAGATCCAAGTTTCTATATCAAGGTCATATGTACCAGAGGTCAGAAATAAGAGACAGAAAGAAAGTGCCACCAACATTGTTCAGAAGCTGGAACAATGTAAGAAAAGTGAGTGCTCACCAATAGAGTAGGGCCCTTGAGGCTTTAACCATGACCCAGTCTCCCACTGGAGTCTAATGAGTGAATTAAGCTGCACATTGCCAACATATGTGCTCCTCTGCCCCTCCCCAACCCCGCATTTGTACTTTATATTTATTCCTTTGAATTTCACATATGTTCTCTATATATGTGAATACTTCAGTCCCCAACTAGGACATTGGCCCTTTGAAACAGAGACCTCAATGTATTTTCCTTCTTATGATCTGCTTCACAACGACTTATAATTTTAACAGCTAATACAGCAAAGGCTTACCATGAATGTGGGTGAATTAAATGATTGAATACATTTCCTGGGAAAGAATAAAACAAACACATCCCCAACCTGGGTAAAAGCTGCAACACATACAACTTTACCTGTGTATGGGATGATTCTGTGTGTGGGTATCCTGAATGTCCAAGGACTCCTGGGCCCACACAGACCCCAGCTGAGTTGGAAGAGACATCACAGGTTATGTCACTTGAAAGTGGACGCCAGCATGCAGAGCTGTGAACCTCTTGGTCATTTGAACACATGATTGGCTGTGGAGATAAAGCATAAGTGAATAGGAAGATATGGTGATACATTTATCAAATTAAACTTTCTGCTAGAAATAAACAATGGTGTGACTTTTAAAAGGAATAAAGATAAGACTTCTGAAATGAATAAATATTTTCTTATTATTCTATGAAAATAAAAACATCTAGACAGATTATTAAACATCACATTTTAACCAATTTTTGTAAGTGACTGATGTTCCAGATCAGAAATGTGTATCATGTCATCTTCTCCATCATATTACAAGCATGTATTAAATACTCTCATGTTGCAAGTTACTGTAGGTGGAGCATGTATGAGGAAGCTTCTCTTCCTACAAGGAATAGAATGTTAGAGTTAAAAAAAAAAAAAGAAAGAAAGAAATGCTTGCAGCTTATCAGGTACAACTTGTTAATGGTCATTTTGAAAATGAGATTTTGAAATAAAAAGAGTTGAATTTATTATTGTTGTTATTATTATCATTATTATCCCATAATAAACATAATAGCAAGCACTGGCGTCCATACCTCCCAGTGTTAAGGTCAGAGTACTTTTCATTCCACTATACTATAAATGGTATATTGTTTCACTGAAGTATGATAATAGATTAATATTATATTCTATACTACACTATACCAATAAAAATGTTCCTACAAAGAGACTTTGCATGATCCATGCTTTGCTCTACACAATGGAACTTGCAAGCCCAGAAGAGGGACACATAAGACAACCATTTGTCTAGTTTGTGATATGGCTTTGCTGGCTTCCTCTTGGGCATACAGCAGGGTAAAAACAGTTCTCAACAACGACAGCAAAGGTCTCTACTCTGGAAATTTATATGCTCATATAACAGGAACACAAAACAGAGTTGTGCGTCATTAACAAATCATACAATAAGTGCAAAATGTTGTTGAGAAAAAGGTGTGATACAGGTTGAACATGGGTGAGTTCAGTGGGAAATATTTGGGGGAAAAGGTGTACTAAAAGAAGCAGAAGAAAAAAATGAAGTGAAAATGAGAGAGGAATAGGTTCAGGAATTTATGGATTTTGATCAAAAGTTTTGTTATGTTACAGAAGACCAGAGAAAAACCAAACAACACTTAGAGAAAGGGAGTTACATCTAGTCTAATAAAAGAGTAATATACAAGTTGACCCTCACTCCATTACACCTAAGCCTTGCCCACCAGCCAAACAGAGCAATGATATGCAAATTAACCCAGCCAAGATGGCAGACGGCAGCCACAGAGCTAGAGCAAACAGGAGGCCAGCAATGGAGGAAACTGCCTGCCTAAGTCAGCTTTGGGCTGCACTCAAGGCAACAAAGTTTCAATTATAGAAGCCACGGAGCTGAAGCAAACAGGAGGCTTCGTTGCCTGCCTAGGCAGGCTGTGGCCTCCGCTCAAGGCAACAACATTTCAATTATAGAAGCTAAATAAACCCCAGAAACCTGCTTCCAGACAGCCTTGCTAGGACCTTGGGTCAATGGGAGCTGTGGTCAGCCTGAAAGCAGCCTTCAGACCCTCACCCAGGCTGGCCAGGCACCCCAGTAGGGACCCAAACCCTGAAAGGACTGTGGGCAGCCTGAAAACGGCCCTCAGCTCCTCACCCAGGCTGGCCAGGCATGCCAGCAGGTGGACATCCCCCATGGGGTCCCAGACTGTGAGAGGGCACAGGCCGGGCTGAGGGACCCTCCCCCACCCCCGAGTGCACAAATTTTTGTGCATAGGGCCCCTAGTTTTATTATAATTATGTGTGGGCCTAGAGAAAAATGTCTTCCAAATTCTGAGCCCCCAACATGGAGGAAACTTACCTTATTTATACTTTTTCTAGTTCTTTGTCTCCCAAGTTTGAAATGAGACTTCCAGACCTTCTGAGAAAAAAAGGCCTGTGTGTTGGGAAGGGGCCATGAGACCATATCTCAAGGCCTGGCCTGGTGCCAGCACTGACAGAGCTCTGTCTGGGGCATAGTTTATGGACTCTCTGGAATGGGAGTAGTCTTAATTTCCTCATTATTAAGCAAGCAAGCATTTACAGAAGCCAAAATAGCAGCGTTAAAGTTTCAAATAGCCATTCTTGTATAAGATAGGTGCTCCAGTTACATCTCAAAATATAATGTGGAATCATCCGGGGCTCTTCAATTCATGGAATAATAATGCTTTCTAGCTGCGAGTCAAAGGCATATCTTTACCTCTCCTGGCTCGTCTGCAAAGGGAGGACACTAAAATACCCACTCACAGATTTGCTGTGAAGAGCAAATATGAGCAAATAACTGCTGGAGGCTTAAAGTAGTCAGACATAGAGTATGCACTCAATAAGTGGTAGCTATTGCTGTCATTAGTATTAGTATTCATGTTTTCATTCCCACTGTTACTACTACTAGTTGTCTTTGATCATGTTGATTTAATAACACATTACTTAGATAGCTATAAAATTGCTAGTCCAACCACCAGTAAGTTTCATAAAATTGTCAAACTGGATTGTTTGTGGCCATTTGTCTATTAGGAACTGTCATTAACAATGCAAAAAATTAATCATTGTCATTTAATATAGATAAAATGAAATGCTCTCAGCAGTAAAGTGATTGCTAGGCTAGATTTTTCTAAATGTTATATCAAGGAAATAAAGAAAACAGCTCTATGCTTTATTAAGATTTAACCAAGTCTATATTATTCACTAGGTAAATTTGAGCAAAGTTGGACTTAAACCTTTAATAACAACCTTGCCTATTTCCTTAAGTACTGATTCTGTTGCTTTAGTTATTACTCAATTTGCCAAAGGCTGATAACATTTTAACATACTTTGTAAGCAAAGTACAACTCACTCACCAGGCCAGTTTTCCAGAATGTTCTGGCCCTGTTGGAATCCCATCCCTTTCAGAGAAGGAAGATGATAAGTGGTGTCTACACTAAGGGTGCAGAACCTATGAGCTAGGCTCGGCTTCTGAGTAATATTTTTACTGTGTTAGATTTCTCTGAGTCTTAGTACAGGTAGAGTTTCTATACAAAATTGGAATAGTTGGAGAACTGAGAATAATATTTAATCCAATATTCAGCCTTAGTTAATAATGGCCAGAGGCAACTGAAGTGCATTAGCTGTAGTTACCAAAGAAAGTTTCATAGGTTTTTCCGGTAACTT
>PVJC01022736.1:0-27037 GCA_004026665.1 Murina feae
AGTGAATCTAAGAATCAAGTGAATAAAAAATCTGATGAACAGAATAAACTGGTGAATAGAATAGAATCAGAGGCATAGAATGGAGTGGACGGACAATTTTGGGGGGTTAAAGGTGTTGGGGGTGCGTGAAGAGACTGGACAATAATTGTACACCTATGGATGAGGACAGTGGGGGGGCAAGGACAGAAGTTGGGGTGGGAACTGGGAGGAGGGGAGCTATGGGGGAAAAAAGAGGAACAACTGTAATAATCTGAACAATAAAGATAAATTAAAAAAAAACTATAAAGCCATATAATACAAGTACTAAAAGATAATATAAATGGTCTATAACTTAACCTGATAGTAGCGATAATTTTTATAAAAATGACTCAAAATATGGATGCAATAGATTGGTAATTTGACAAAAAGGCAAAAACAAAAAATTATGCATGATTTAAAAAAAAAAGCTAAAAGACTGTATGTTCAGCTCTCACAGTCTCTAGAAAGAGACAAATAGATACTTCCTCTGGCATATGATTTCAAGTGGAAGATTGACTGAAAGTTTATATTATGTTTACAATAAGATGCCTCAGTGTTTTTGTAGAAAAACACAAAACTAATGAATTAATGGATGAGACACAGTAGGAGAGTGGTTTGAATCACTGGCTTTGCAGTCAGCTGGATCTGGGTTGAAATCTCTATTCCAAAAATAGCATGGTATTACCTGGGCAAATAGCCTTTTAATATTCTTAAGGTTTGGTTTTTTAATCTACAACATAGAGTAATAATACCACCACAGGATTATTTTGAGGATTAAATAAGCGAATATATGTAAAGGATTTAGGATAACTCAATAGGAACTAGATAAATAATTAATATCCTAATTATAAACTCATATATATGAACTTTAAACAACAAACTTCATTAAAAAGTTGTAATATAGACACATGCCAAGTGCTCTATCCCAAGATGTTCAGATATAAATGTTTTACATTCTTTTTCCTAACAGTAGTTAGGACTAGGGCAAGCAGCTCCTCCACTGTGCAGTTGAGGCAGAAGCATGTGATTCTGGGAGGTCCAAAGACAGAAATGATGACAGATCTTAATTAAATTACCACTTGTACTGGGAGGCACCTCAATAGACAAGAAATACAGCTGGAAGAACATTGCTCTGGCACTAATTGGCTCTCCCTCAGCCTTGGTACACATCTTCTTAGGTCCTTGGGCCAGAAATTGACCTAGAAGAAATTAACTTTCCATCTTCTCACACAACAGAACTTATCTCTCTCAGGGAAGATCTAGTGGGCATCTGAGGAGGTGGCCTTTATCACCTCTGGAAATTCTAGGGAGCTACATATGCAGACTAAAAGTACATTCTTAGAAACTTTGACTCTTAGAATATGAAATAAAATCTAACAATACACAGATAAGCTTTTTAAAAAGTTTTATTGAAGAATACTGGTAGTCAAAATATAATAAACTACCCATATTTCAAGTGTAGAATTTGGTAAGTTCTGATACATAAACACTCATGAAACCATCACTATAATAAAGATACTATGTACATATCTGTTATGCCAAAAGTTCCTGGTGACACTTTCTAATTCTTTCCTCCTGCCCTTCCCTCTCCTTTTGCCATCCCAGGAAATAATCGATTTGCTTTTCAGTCATTAGAGATTAGTAAAGGCAGGCATTCTGTTCATACTCTTTTTGCCTGTTTTCTTTCACTAAACATAATCATGTTGAAATTCATCCATGTTCATCCATGCAGCAAATGTTAATTTTCTTTTAATGGTGAGCAGTATTCCATTGCATGGATATACCACAATATATTTATCCAATTAATTGTTGTTGGGTATTTAGGTTACTTTTAGTTTGAAGTTGTTACAAATAAATCTATCAACATTCAGTACAACTCCTTGTATAGATTTATGCTCTTATTTCTCTTGTGTAAGTATCCTGACATAGAATGGCTGGCTCAAATAGTAGGTGTATATTTAATTTGTGGGGAGGGGAGGACTGCCAGACTATTTTTAGTGTTAGTTTCAGTTTATATTATCACCAATTCTAATGGCCATCTAGTGCCTTTCCCCATACTACCTGCCTGAAAAATACTTCTCTCAATAGGAGACCCATCCAATAACAACTTAGTAGGCTGGTTGGGGGTACAGGCCCAGGAGCTAAAATGGGTAGGTCCACAGCTTGGCTCCACTAAGCCATGTAATATTGAGCCTTTTCTTAACTTATCAGTAACCCCACTGATCAAAAAAGGCTAAAAATAGTGCATAACTTATTAAGTTGTAAGGGTTAAATGAGATTTGTCACATAAAGCCCTTAAAACAGGCCCTTGTATATGGTCAGAACCTAATTTATTTTAGTTTCTGTTATATTTATTCCTTTTTTTTTCACCTGAAATGGGTTCAAGAAGAAGGTGTGAGGATTAAATGAGGCAGTGTAGACAAAATTCCTGGAAGAGTTCTGGAAGGGGGCTGGCCCTCTGTAAAGGGTGTTTTCCTTCTTTGTTCCTTCCCAGTGTACACGGATCTCCACCTCAGGGCCCTATTTTCATCAAAAATTAAAAAGATCTTCCCAGTATTGCTGTGTGGTTGAGCATCAACTCATGAACCAGAAGGTCATGATTGAATTGAAAGTCAAGAGGACTTGCCTCGTTTTCAGGCTTGATCCCCAGGGGATGAGGGCGGGGGAGGGGCCTGCAGGAGGCAGCTGGCCAGGATTCTCTCTCATCATTGATATTTCTATCTTTCCCTCTCCCTTCCTCTCTCTAAAATCAGAAAAACATTTTTTTTTTTAAAAAAAGTAACCAGTTCTCTCCCGCAGGTGTGCTCATTTCTCTCAGGAGCACAGATCAGGCACCAAGCCTGTGAGGAGAAAGACATTTCAGTAGACTTAAGTCAATGTGAATTTTTAATAAGTTGGCACTTTGGATTTCTAAAGTAGGAGTTTTGTTTTGTTGCTGTTTTCCCCTCTTCTCCCTCTCTCTTTTCTGTGAAGTTGCAACTTTTAAAGGCTTAATTAGAGCAATAAAAAAATACCAATTTTGCTGTTTCCCCCTTTTTAATAACAAGTGAAAGTGGAGAGCCAGCTGTGGGTGAACGCTATTTGAAAGCTGCTACCAATCTGAAGTTTCATTTTTCACTGCTTCAAGGCACATTTGAAAATTAGTGCTGACACATGCAAATGAATTGGTGATGGCGAGAAAAATATATAGATATAAGGCAAGGTGCTCCGACGACTATTGTGGGTAATAAAGAGGACTCATATGGGAGTTTATGCAGAATGTCAGGGAGGTGAATTTAAAAAATCAGGCGTGTCAATTTCTACTCTTAGAAGGACCATGCGCATTTCTTTGATGGAGACCCCTCACTGTGTTTAGAGCTTTCCTTGTCTCCTTCCTATAGCTTTCAGTCCAGCACAGGCCTCCAGACTGCACAGGGTGGACACCTTCCTCACTGGTGACCTTTAGCAGAGTGTTGCATTTTGGGCCCTTTAGATAACGTCCTAAAGTCGGTCTGCAGAATTTTTCCCCCCTTAAAGTTAAAAGAGAAATAAATTACAAAGAAAATGTCTTCAAATCTCTTTGGCACTGAAGTATCAACAGCAGTTGGAGTCACAGTACACAAGCATTTTTAAGAAACCTGAAAGGAAGAGTCCAGCCAAGGAAGAGTCACAGAGATGACAGGGAAACTGAGGCCTGCTAGAGAGGTGCAAGGAAGGAACCAGGGTGTGTAACGAAGAGAAGAGAAGAAAAGGGTTCATTGCAGAAGCAGCTTAGTGAAGCCCTCAGGCCTTTCCATCTGGCTGCTCCTGGCTCCCTCCCAAGTCCAAGCCAGCTCTGCAGCCTCCCTGCTCCTGTTTCAGGAGGGATGCTGGTGGCCATCATCCTATTCCATGGCCACCTCCCGTTCTCTCTCTCCCCTGTCCCCTCCAAAGCTCAAACCACCCCAACACTGCATGGTAGTTAAGAGCAAGGGCTTGAACCACATCTCATGGTTCAAGATGGCACTCCACCAATATGGCAGACGGACTTGTTCACTCCATTCGTTTGTTTAGTCATCTGTTCATTCACTTAACAATCACCTATGCAGTCTTGCTCTGTGCCAGCCCTTTCTCTTAGCCTCCTTTTCATCCAGAGGTAATGGTAGTCCCACTCTCACCTTGTCCTTATGGGAACTAGAAATAATGCATGGGAAGTGTTATGTGTAGAGACTGGCACCTGGGAAGGGCCCCCATAATGGCAGTTATCATTAGTCATTGTTGTCATCATTATTTTTTCTGTTCCCAAAGAGGAGCACATAGTTCTCATTTTTTTTTTTTTTTTGGAGATTTAGAAATGATCTCACCTAAGAATGGGTGAGATGTAATAAAGTAATTTAATTACTCACCCAAATGAGCAGGGGAAAAGGACTTGGTGGGAAAGTAAGGGGATTGAGGGGACAGGGAGGCAGAAGCAGACACCCCAGGCAGATAGGATTAGCGGAAGGTGGAGCTTTTCATCAGACGCTGCTCCGTGATTTTGTTTCATTGTGTTCATTTTCTGTTTGGGAGGGGATTTTTATCATTTGTTACAGAACCGGGAGGCCTTGGCTTTTGTTTTGGAGTTTGTGTTAATGACCTGGTGACCTTTCCAGCACTGGCCCTTTTCCTGCCTGAGCATTGAGAGGTGACATTGGATGTCATGGAATTGCAAGGACATAGTATTTGAGGGCATGCTCCTCCCCTGGCCTCCCACCAATCTCTTTCTATTGCACATGTGTCTCTCCCATGACACCCTGAGCTGTCATGTCACAGGTCTGTCCTACTTTATAATTATATGTACACTTTCCATGGTTCCTCCTCACTGAAGGCCAAAAATTTGAGAGTAAAGTATCCAACCTATTCATCTCTTCCTCATAGGTAATCAACCAGTGGTTGCTCTGTTTAAACTGCAGAGAACAAAATGGGCTATGATAGCATAGGATAGTGCAGGGGAAATTAAATAGGATAGGATAGGATAGGACAAGGTAGTATAGGGTGAGGTAGGATAGGATAGAATAAAGTGCAGAGCTGACTGATATCTAAAAGTAGAGCATATAGACATTGAAAATATAACATTTGTATTAAAAAGCTTTGGAACACTTTTTAAAAATATATTTTATTGACATTTTACAGAGAGGAAGGGAGAGGGATAGAGGGTTAGAAACATCGATCAGCTGCCTCCTGCACACCCCTTACTGGGGATGTGCCTGCAACCAAGGTTATGTCCTTGACCAAAATCAAACCTGGGACCTTTCAGTCCTCAGGCCAACGCTCTATCCCCTGAGCCAAACTGGTTAGGGCTTGAAACACTTTTATGTGGATTCCTTATTAGATCAGGAGTAGTGAAAACTTTACTTGAAAAATAACTATATTGAAAAAAAGTTTTGCTTGTTTGTTCTGTTGTGTTTTTTGAGTTTTGATTCTATAGGCTTGATAAACATTGATGTGAGAGAGGAACATTGATAGGCTTCCTCCTGCATACCCCCTATCGGGAATTGAACCCACAACCCAGACATGTGCCCTGACCATTAATCAAACTGGCAACCTTTCGGTGCATGGCACAACACCCAACTGTCCGAGTCACACCAGCCAGGGCTAGTGGTGGGTTTCTAAAAATCATTTTTTTTTTTTAGTTTGTGTAAACACCTAGGCATTATCTACATATACAAAGAGACTGTGGAGTCAATAATGGACCAGCTGCTACTTAATATTTCCCTTTTCTCTGCTTTCACTTTATTAGAACATAATAAGCTCAGCTAAAAATGTTTTAATATGTCTGCATTTCTTAACAACCTGGGAATAATTCTAATTATTATTGAGTTTATCATTGTGACTATGGTAAACTCTTTCCTTGAATTCCTAGAGACTATTTAAGATGCAAATGATGCTAGCTTTATGAATAATTGTTGGGATAGAAGATTCATAATTAATTTGGTCCCTCCCTGCCACACACACACACACACACACACACACACGCAAAATAATTTCTTAAAGATGAAAAATGATTTATATGACAATGGAATGAATATTACTATATTTAACAAAATCAGTATCAGTAACCATGCAAGGCATGTTCATGAGCACAGAACCAGACCTCACAAAAACAGCTGGGCAGATGAAGACTCAGTGCTCAATGAAGGGTGTGATTGAGAAAATTGTCTATAAACAAGGATGATTAATCAGAAGACAGGGACAGTGGCAGGAAGAGGGAGGAGCTGCAGATTGAGCAGCAGTCTGAGCAGAAGGTAGTGGTTAAGCCAGGTGGATAACAGAGGTCTCCAGATGTTAACTACAATTCCTGTTTCTAACAAGCATATCATCTGGCACTTTCTGGCCCTGCAAATGGGAGTTGTAAGGGACCAAACTGGGTCTCTGGGCAGAGGCAATTTTAAGAGAACCAGGAGGTAGTGGAGGTGAGGGGGAAAGTCCTGTTGCTAGCTTAGTCATAGTCCAAGTTTTATTCGAGCCTGGGATCTGGTGGGGGTCCCTGCTCATGAACCATATAAAGGGCCAGACTTGCATGCATGGGAATCAGAATAGGGGTTTGTAAGAGAGGATCTGGATAAGGCAATTATTGGTATAAACTTGAAACTCTCATATCCAGTAATTCAGCAATCCATAGATCACAACTGTCACACCCAGTTCCTGATGTGGAGAACTTGTTTTTAAAATATCCTCCGCATATGATGCCACTGATCAGCCTGGTCTGCGATCGCTGACCTAGGGAAAACGTTGAACTTGTCACCTAACATCTGGGATGTGTGTGAGTGAAGAAGCTGGTTTCCACTTCTGCCAGAGACTCCTCCAGTTATGTTTCCTTTTAGGGAATATTACAAGAGGGAAACAGTCTGAGCTGCATAAAGGTTTGATGATCATAGAATCAGAGGTTTCCTAGAGGTAGGGCTAGGAATTTGCATGTTTAAACTCCTCGTGTGATTCTCACTGAAAAATGTGGTCCGGAGTGGCATCTTTTCAGACATGAGGCAGGAACTTCCCTAAAGTGTTAGCAGGTGTAGATGCAAAGGTCTGTTCTACTGATTGTACATATGTTTTGTTTTATAATAATTCATTATTTGTATTTTGTATTTGACAACTTATATATAAATAGTCCAGAGAGTTGAAGAGGCAAAGCCACTGACATATACATGATGTCTATGAGGTGCCAGGTTGATTTATATATATTCCCACCTTCAAGGGGATAAGATAGTAAATACTGTAACCGTGAGCTGACAGTCCACTGGGGAGACCAGTATAAACTAATACTTGCACAGTTAATCCATTAAATCTGACAGTGCAACAAAGAGAAAGCACACAATACTTTGAGAATGCAGACCAGGTGTACTGACCTTAGTCCAGAGAAAGTGAGAGAAGGTTTCCATTAAGAAATGACATTAAACAAATATTGTTTATTATAATTGGGAAAGGAAAAATCATGTTATGGCAGCACTAAGAAAAAACACTGAGGAGAATATTGATTTAAATTGGATTCCAACATTTTTCCACCCAAAAAAGGGCCAAACAACAGTTCTTTTAACTGACCTCATATATCAGAGGCGATTTTTTTGAATTTGCCTGATCCATTAGTCCCCCAACTCCTAAGGTGCCCCAACAAGGAGCCTTCCATCTTGCTCACCTGCCTCCCCAGTTTCTCTGGCATCTCATCTCAACCCAGGCTCATGTTCTCAACAGATATTAGGGGTCAGGTAGGCCTTTGGAGATGATTCAAATCATTTCTTTGTGATATGTAATGCCCTCACGTTTGAGCATTGTCTGCAGCTCCGAAACCACTTTCATATTGAACTAGCCCTAAAATAGGCAAGAGGGATATTATAATCTCCTCTTTACATAGGAGAGAAATAATTAAGAGGAGTAGTACTAGCAGCTTTGTCATTAATGGCTTACTTAGGGTTCTATATTGAATATGGTGCTAAGTGCTTAGGATTTTTAATGAGATAATAAAGCTCAGAGAAGTGAAGGGACTTACCTGTTGACACTCAGTAAACAGGGGACATGTCTTCCAATCCGAGCTCACCACAGATCTCTGTACTCCCTTGCACTAGTTGAATTCCAGTTCTCCATCATTACAGAGACAAGGTTCTTCCAGGGACAAAGTTGTAAGAGTAGGATGTGCAGTAAGGGCTCAGCAATCAGGGGCAAGTCCAGTTCATCATCATTTCCATGGAACTTCCAAATGGCTGTCCCTTTCTCCTACTGAAACAGTGCAGCTCATGGAGATGAATGTTAATTCCGACTCAGCCTCTGTGATCTTGTCAACAGCTGCAGAAACAGCTGCTCCCCTCTCAGTGCTCCCCTCTCTCCCTCTCCCTCAGCTAATTGCTACCAGCTACTGGAGAAGCTATGAATATGGCAGGCCTTGGCCCCTTCAACACCCTCTATCCAGCTGTTATTTTTCCAGGCCCTTCTTGTTCAAGGATTCAGACTTGTTCTGTTTGGATGATTAATTCTAAATTCTAACTGTTGGGTATTTCAAAACCCCATCCAACACACTTTAAACCACTATGTCGTATAAAACTTGAAGCCCTCCTAAGCATACATAAGCCTTAACCATAGTCACATATGAATAATATGAACATGTTTATTTTGTGTCAGGCACTGTATTGGATATCAAGCCTGACACTGAATTTTCAGGCCCAGGAGGAGGCCTAGCTCTTATGAAGGAGTACATTCCTGTGGCTAAGTACTATAGGTTATAAAAATCAAGCTAACTGTTAAAATATGCCCTGTCCTACACCTTTTACAAGTATAACTTTATAAAAAACTAGATTTGTGTTTAAGTTCTACTTTAAAATTCTTGGATTCTTCTAAGTTCCATGCCTGAACCAGACCCCAGCCATTTTTTTTTCTATTCTGATCCATGCTGCAATGGGGCTCAGTTCACACACATGGACACCTTCACCCATATGTCCACACTAGTCTACATCCCACAGGAAGAGACTCTTTGGTTATTCCTCAAGCCTAAGAGCCTACAGTAGCTGGTGCATACCTTCCACTTTGGAAGGATGGATGTGTGAAAGAAGTCCATGCAGGGTTGGGCTCATGTGTAAATGTGAATATAGGTAATGCCTACCAAAATTTGGTATATAGCAAGACATCTAATCTAATAAAAGAGTAATATGCAAGTTAACTTTCACTCTGTTACACCTAAGCCATGCCCACCAGCCAATCAGAGCGACGACATGCAAATTAACCCAGCCAAGATGGCAGCCAGCAGCCACGGAGCTATAGCAAACAAGAGGCCAGGGATGGAGGAAACTGCCTGTTTAGGCTGGCTGTGACCTCTGTTCAAGGCAACAAAGTTTCAATTATAGAAGCTAAATAAACCCCAGAAACCTGCTTCCAGCCAGACTCGCTGGGACCTTGGGTCAATGGGAGCTGTGGCCAGCCTGCAAACAGCCCTCAGTCCCTCACCCAGGCTGGCCAAGCACCCCAGTAGGGACCTGAATCCTTAAGGGACTGTGCGCAGCCTGAAAACGGCCCTCACTCCCTCACCCAGGCTGGCCAGGCACCCCAGTAGAGACCCGAACCCTAAAGGGGATGTGGCCAGCCAGAAAACAGCCCTCAGTCCCTCACCCAGGCTGGCCAGGCACCCCAATAGGGACCCAAACCCTGAAGGGACTGTGGGCAGCCTAAAAACAGCCCTCTGCCCTTCACCCAGGCTGGCCACATCCCCATGGGGGTCTTGGCCAGCCTGCAAACAGCCATCAGCCCCTCACCCAGGCTGGCCAGGCACACCAGCAGGTGGACATCCCCCGAGGAGTTCCAGACTGAGAGAGGGCACAGGCTGGGCTGAAAGATGCCCCAAGTGCACAAATTTTTGTGCACTGGGCCCCTAGTCAATAAATAATAGCTATTATTACTGCCACCATACATGGAATGAACTACATAAAGTTTGCTTAAAGCTACATAAACCATAACATATACAACAAAGCATTAGTAATATACCATGTGTCTCTGGCATTACTCCAATGCCTTCTTGTTAAGGACCCAGAAAAACCCTTACCCAGGAATAACCAAGGTGTTAGTCCCTTTCTCTTTTTCATTAGCCTTGTATTATCCTGATCCTTTGCTATGGTCTCTGCCATGAACATCTCCTGCCTACCTCTGTAGACTGGTCACATTCTAGCAGTTAAAGCTAATTCTCTTTTCTGTTTTCAGTTGCTCAAGATTTCATTTTAAATGAAGAACCTTTATCAGTTGCACTAATATAACTCCAACTAATACTATTTCCCATAGCATGGATGCCATGATGAGTAAGAGAAGTCGAATTCTCTGTTCAGTCCCCATGCCACCCCAGCTTTTTCTGTTTCCTTATACTACACTATGAAAGTAGGTTATCTAGGTCCATCCATGCTGTTGCAAATGGTGAGAGCTCCTTCTTTTTTAAGGCAGCATAGTATTCCATTGTATAAATATACCACAGTTTGTTTGTTATTGTTTTTAATTATTTTAAATTTTATTGGGGTGACATTAGTCAACATCAACATAAAGGTTACTTGTGTGGATTAGTAATTTATAAAATCTGTGTATAGGACCATGTGCCCACCACCTAAAGCGAACTCTTTTCCTGTCCCCTCATATTAGGACCCCTTTCTTCCCCCACTCCCTCCCTCTGGCAACCACCACACTGCTGTTTGTATATGTAAGTTTCAGTTTTATATTCAATATAGGAGTTAAATCATATAGTTCTTAGCTTTCTGTTTGACTTATTTCACTTCGCATAATGTTCTCAAGGTCCATCCATGTTGTAAATGATGCTTATGGCCGTGTAGTACTCCATTGTGTATATATACCACATCTTCTTTATCCAGTCCTATATTGTAGGGCACATTGGCTGTTTCCACTCTTGACCACTGTGAATAAGTCTGCAATGAACATAGAGGTGCATATATCTTTGTGTATAAATGATGTTGCGTATATATACCCAGGAGTGGGATTGTTGGGTCAGATGGTAGCTCTTTTGTAATTCTTTTGAGAAATCGCCAAACTGCTTTCCATAGTGTTTGTACCAGTCTACATTCCCACCAGCAGTGAATGCGGGCTCCTTTTTTCCACAATCTCTCCAACACTTGTTGTTGCTTGTCTTGTTATTAATGGCCACTCTAACTGGCATCAGGTGGTATCTCACTGTAGTTTTAATTTGTATTTCTCTGATTGCCACTGAGGTTGAACATCTTTTCATATATCTATTGGCTCTTTGTATGTCTTCTTTGGAGAGGTGTGTTTTCAGGTCCTCTGCCCACTTTTTGATTGGATTCTTTATTTGTTTGGTGCTGAGTTTTATGAGTTCTTTATATATTTTGGAAATTAAACCTTTGTCAGAGCTACTGTTTGCAAATATCATCTCCCATCTGGTTGGCTGCCTGTTTGTTTTATTGTCTGTTTCTTTTGCTGTGCAGAATCTCTTCAGTTTGATATAGTCCCGTTCATTTATTTTTGCATTTATCTTTCTTGCCTTTAAAGTCAAGTCCATAAAATGTTCTCTACCACCTAGGCCCATAATTTTTTACCACAGGTATTTTAATCCATTCATCTGCTGATGGGCACTTAGGCTGTTTCCAAATCTTAGCTATGATAAATTGAGCTGCTATGAATATACGGGTGCATATATCCTATCTAATTGGTGCTTATTATTTCTTGGGATATATTTCTAGAAGTGGTAATACTGGGTCAAATGGGAGTTTCATTTTTATTTTTTTAGGAAACTCCATACTGTTTTCTACAGTGGCTGCATCAGTCTGCATTCCCACCAGCAGTGCACGAGAGTTTCTTTTTTTTTTTTTTATAAATATCACTCATTTGTGGAATATAATGAACAACATAAACTGATGAACAAAAATAGACATAGATTCAGAGACATAGAATCATCAAACAGACTTTCCAATCTCAGAGGGAAGGAAGGTGATTGGGGTGGGGGGGCAGAATCAACCAAAAAACTTGTATGCATGCATATGAGCAAAACCCATGAACACAGATAGTAGGGGTGAGGGCCTGTGCTGGAGGGGTGGGAACAGCCAGGGAGAAGTCAATGTGGGGAAAGGGAGACATATGTGATATTTTAAACAATAAATAATTTATTTTTTTAAAAAATGTTAGTAGTGCCAAGTATAGATGACAATAGAAAATATAGCATTTGCTAAAGTTCTTCTAGTTGCTAGAAATAAATACAATACCTACTTTAATTTATAAAAGTAATCATGGGGTGGGGAGTGAAGTAGCCTGTGTCATTAAAGGTGGACTTAAAGAATTCAAGACTTTGCGTTGTTCAAAGGTCACAGCAACAGGAATTCCTGAACTTTCCTTTCTAAAACACAGCAGTAAACAGGCATCATTCGTTTCTAGAGCATCCAGTCTCTCTCTCTAGGGGAAAAAGAAGTCAGACATATGCAATACATTAAACAATAGAGAATTTAAATTTTTAAAAAGATGGAAAAATAAAGATGATATAGATACAGATATGGATATGGTTATAGATATAGATATAGATATGGTGTGTATGTGTGTATAAAGCTTATTTTTTACCAGGGATGGTTACAAATTTAGTTTTAACACCATATATTTTCTGTTGTAAATGTTCCCATATTAGAGAACTTTGGTTACAAAGAACAGAGAAAACATTGAAATATGTTTAAAAGTCCTTTATTTGTTTCCAATGGACAGAGAAGAATGTCATGAAACTCAAGTATAGAAAAATCTCTTATCTTCTGCATTTTTCCTCTTCCCAAATAAGACTCTTAATTCCTGGTCCCTAGAATAACAATTTTCATGAGACTTTGAGTTGATGAAATCCCAACTAGTGCTCCAATTTTACTCAATATCACTGTGTCAGTGCCCAACACCTTCCAACTCCAAGTTTTAAAAGAGAGAATCAGATTGACACAATTTATCTGTTCAAATGTCCAACTATGATCCTCTCAGTTCTGGTCATACCAACTCAACTATGACAGTGCAGTTTTAGATAAGGGACTTGACCTTGTGGAACAAGGTCACCTTCCTTATCTATGAAACCAAAATAATCATTCTCAATTCCTAGTGAGACAGTGGGATTGATAATGTTATCCTTTTCCTTCACTATGTTATTTGGTTATTCATTCATCATCCATTTAATCCAGAAAAGTGGATATCCATCATCCATGTTTCTTAAATTACATTTAAATTACATTTGCCCTCAAATTTTTATTTTTTGAAAAATTAAAATAGTATTAAAACCCTATATCCCAGGAAAAGTATAATTATGCATAATTTTATAATTATAAAATTAGTTGGGAAAAAAGAGCAGAGGGTAATTGTAATTATAAAATTTAACAATCATTCATACTTCAGTTTGGTTGTGGGGTCTTTAATTTTCTAATAGAAAAACTTGAACATTTCAAACTCTTTTTTTTTTCACGGTATAATGCACATACACTATAAAGTACACAGTTCTTTTGTCAGCGTATCACAGTGTATCCAAAGACTTTGAACTATGGGGAAAAAGAAGACCAATGTTTTCCTAAAACCTAACATGTCCTGGGTCTCAGTTCATAATTTTTTTTTTACCCATCATGCCCTTTAATTCTTATAGCAGACTGGGAAGAAAGTCAGGGAGAGTTATAATCCTTGTGAAATATGAGGAAACCAGTGCTTCTAAAAATTAAGATGTCTGCCCCAGGTCACATGCCTAGTAAATGGCCAGGCAGGAATTGGGATCCAGGTCTGTCTGCCTGGAAAAACCTGGCTATAATGTCCTATGGTGTCATAACTTCAAGGTTCTTTGTGAAATTCTCATCTTCCTTTACAAATGGCTTATTTTGTACCAGTAAATCATTAAGGGTTAGAAATTCTATAAATAAAAAATTTGTATTTTTCTTCCATAGATACTAGATTTTACCGTATCATGCCCTGCTTTATGGTTAATTCATTTTAAAATAACAAAGAGGAGTGAATTCCCTGGAAGACAGGAAGTTTACTGGGGAATTAGATCTTAATGAAGACTGAAACTGCCACTGTATCTGTGCCTAGAAATTAGATATCTGACATGATGCTCCCTTTACTCTTCTTTGAAAACACCTAGTTCTATTATTCAATGTTGAATTTAACAACCTTTCTTGGTGGGCTTCTTTGTGCCAAGTACTGTGCCTAGCATGGGGTGAGACCTCAACTCTTGTTCTTGCACTCAAGCATTTGCTCAGATGATGAAAACCAACTCTTGATCATTTTCTCTCTTTTGCTGATGAAACTGTACAATTTACAGAAATTATTAACATTCTTTATAAGTCTTAAGAGGATAAGAAAGTGGAGTTCAGTGCAGAATAAATAGCCCAGCTCTGCAATATTAAAAAAAATTATTTGTGCTGTGGAAAGGGAGTGATAAAGGGGCAGTCGGTGTTATTCATTTAGCCTTCTTTGTGTTTAAGTGCCTCTCACACATTACTGAGCAATGCCCACACAGGCCCAGGATCTGAGAGTATTCGTCACTGTTTGGAAGTCTGGGTGAGGATTCTAGGATGAGAAAGAGGAGGGGAGGGCAGTTAGTGGATATTGGCAATATGGTTACATGGTCTACTCCAGATTCAAGTCCTGAGGGGAATTCCCAGGATGGGCCTAAAAGGATCATTCTTTTTCTTTCAAATCGTTTGTTTCTTTTTCTTTTAATATGTTTTTATTGATTTTAGAGAGAAGAAGGGGGGGAGAAAAAGAAAAGGAGACATGGGTATGAGAGAGAAACATCGGTCCATTGCCTCCCGCACGGGGACTGAATGCACAACCTGGGCATGTGTCCTGACCAGAAGTTGAGACAGTGACCTTTCAGTGCATAGGACGATGCTCAACCTAATGACACTGGCCATGGGTGTTTGTTTTCAAAAAATCCACAGGTAATGTTGAGTCATCTAATACCTTGGTGTGTGAGAAACCTGAAGCAGAGCCATTGTAGTTTTCTTCTTTTCATGTTAAAGCTTTAAAGAGAAGGACATGGAGAATCAAAATGCAGGCTTGATCCCAGAGTCCCTCCTGGGCTTCATTTTTCAAATACAGCCACTGCTTCATGACCCAAGTACAGGGAGGGGCTGGGGTGACTGCCACACACTCACTGTGTGACCTTGAGCAAGTTTTGTACCCTCTCTGAGCATCTGCTTTTTCATCTGTGAAGTTATGGATCTGATTTGCTGAGGGAATGTGGGAAGGCAAGGGGAGAATATGAACAGAAGTGATACTCAAAAGACATTGATGCATGAAGCACGGGGATCTGAGTAACCAGAAGGGTAACTGAAGCCTTTGCAATAGAGCAGGGGCCAAAGGCCTCCACTGGCAAGGTTAACCCTTTGCTGAAACAAAGAGTGGCAGAGGGGGTCCTCAAGAAGAAGCAGGTAGCCAGGAGACAGGGATAGTAGAAAGAGCATAGGGACAACCAGCCATCTTGCAGCAGAGACTTCTGAACAATTTCAACAGAATTATTTGAATACTTAACAGCCAATAATGCTATCCCTGTACATACCAACTAAATAGCTGGGTCTGAAGATTAAATAAATCATCTGCGTGTTCAGTATTTGGCTCCTCTCAGAGAAGTAGCCACCCCACAGGTGCAGCTTGCCTCTTCCCTCACCCTCTACCTGGCCATGTTCCAGTCCACCACGTCCATCTGTGCTCTGCAAACAAGATCATTCCTCAGTCTTGGGCTGCAGAGCCTATAATCTTTATAGTGAATTTGTGAAGGCATGAAAAGTTTCAGGTGGATTCTCAAAACACCTGAGTCAGAATTCTATATCACACCTTTGTAAATACAGTGCCATCCTGGCTTTTGAACTGTGCAGTGTGGTTGAGGTGTTCAGAAGGTCAGAGTGGGCCAGCCAACACTCTAAGCAGAATTTCTATAGAAAATTATATATATACATATCTCACCTTATAAGACTTATTAAATAAGAAGGGCTTACTCTGCATCTTCCAAGGGCATAGAAAATGTCCTTATCCTCATTGAAAAGAGGGAAAGATTATCATGTCCTGACATAGCCAAAACAATCAGTGAGTGATGCTATGTGAGATGTATAAATATGTCATCTACTCCATGAAAAATTTTATGTGTGCATGTTTACTTGTGAGTATATACTGCTTGTGTTTTTCTATATCTTTGTGTGTGTATACACACACACACACACACACACACACACACACTGAGTGGCCAGATTATTATGACCACCTGACATTTGTAGGAAAATTAGCTATAATTTCATGCCAAAGTTGCTAGAGGGCCAGATCATTATAAATAAAGAAGCAGGTTGTTTACCACGACAGAAATATTTTTTTTTCCTGAAGATATGAGTAAACAACGTGATTTAATAGCCTTTGAACATGGGATGATTGTTGGTGCTCAGAGCCATGGAAAGAGTATCAGCAAAACAGCCAAAGGCCTGTTCGAACACCTTTGCTGTCTGCAGTTACCAAGATAATATATCTCCAATTCGCACAAGAACACAAGGAGTGGACAGTTGAGCATTGGAAAAAAGTCATGTGGTCTGATGAATCATGATTCCAGTTGCATCATGCAGATGGCAGAGTGAGAATTTGGCAGAAACAGCATGAAAGCATGCACCCCATATGCATGAGTACAACCCTTCAAGCTGGTGGGGGCAGTATTATGGTTTGGGGCATGTTTTCCTGGCATGATTTGGGCCCTTTAATTCGTGTGGAACAATGTCTGAATAGCACAACATACCTGAGTATCATTGTTGATCAAGTTCATCCTATCATGTTGATGGCATATACCAATGGAGATACAAGAAAAGACAATGTACCTTGCCATGGTGCTCGTATTGTGCAGGAGTGGTTTCAAGAACATGAGGGAGACTTTACCTTGCTTAGGTGGCCCCCACAATCACCAGATCTCAATCCAATTGAACATTTGTGGGACAAAATTAAAAGACCCATCAGGCAGTTGGTTCCACAACCATCAAATCTCACAGAACTGGACAGTGCTATTCATCAGGCATGGTGTCAGATTCCTCGCATCACTTTTCAACATCTTGTGGAGTCAATGCCAAGAAGAATTGCCACAGTATTAAAGGCAAAAGGTGGCCCAATGAAGTACTGATGGGGTGATCATAATAATCTAGCCACTCAGTGTATATATTCTGTCTAATTTGTTATTTTTTGTGTATATATACATAAGAGTATAGAACCCTATAGTCAAATTATTTTCAGATATTATTAAAATCAATTCTTAATATTTAAATATCACAACTCTGCTGATTAGCAATAAAGGGTATTGCTTCCCTAGGATGTAATGACTTCCCTGTCACTAGAGAAATTCAAGCAGTAGCTGAGCATCCACTTGATGGAGCTATGGTAGAAGGAATTTCAGCTGGAAAAGGGTGAAGGGCAAAGGGTAGGGAAAGAACTAGATTAAGTGATCCTTAAAGAGGATTTTTAATGTGTATGCATATAAAATACCACCTCTAACATAAATAGATCTAATTTTTAGCCTTCTCATCTCAACTAGACATAGATGTAGATTTACATTATATTATATTATATTATATTATATTATATTATATTATATTATATTATATTATATTATATTATACTAGGGGCCCGGTGCACAAAAATTTGTGCACTCAGGGGAGGGGGGGAAGTCCCTCAGCCCAGCCTGTGCCCTCTCACAGTCTAGAACCCCTGTAGAGATGTCCACCTTCTGGCATGCCTGGCCAGCCTGGGTGAGGGGCTGATGGCTGTTTGCAGGCTGGCCAAGCCCCCCAGTGGGGACCCTCACCCCATGGGGGTATGGCCAGCTTGGGTGAGGGACTGAGGGCCATTTTCAGGCTGCCCACCCAAGGTCCCAGCAAGGCTGGCTGGAAGCAGATTTCTGAGGTTTATTTATCTTCTATAATTGAAACTTTGTTGCCTTGAGCAGAGGCCTAGGCAGGCAATGAAACTTCCTGTTTGCTTTAGCTCCATGGCTTCTATAATTTGAACATTGTTGCCTTGATCAGAGGCCCAGCCGGCCTAATGGAAGCCTCCTGTTTGCTCTAGCTCTGTGGCTGCTGGCAGCCATCTTGGCTGGGTTAATTTGCATAAAGCAGCTATGATTGGCTGGTGGGCATGGCTTGGCTGGTGGGCATGACTTAGGTGTCTCAGAGTGATGGTTAATTTGCATATTGCTCTTTTATTAGATTAGATTATAGTATATGTAATAGAGCACTTTGTATGTTTTTTTAATATTTTGTACGTGTTCTTTTTTCCTGAGCTAATTGGTAAAACTCAGTCTCACCTTTTCTGAACAAAAACGGATAGTAGAGATCAACGTGATCTATCTCAATTATTTCACCAGTTGAAGCCAAATTCAAAGAAAGGAGGACATACTTAATGGCATGTAGGTAGACAATGTCAGTTTTCTATTTCCCTTTAAAAAACACATTCTAAAATGGAAATTTTTATGAGAGTTTGATTCAATAGCTAAAGGATTGCCTCTAAAAGAGACCTTAAGTAAATAAGTCAAGTGAGTAAATTCACAGAGATTATACCAGCAGGAAACTTTTCAATGGAAGGAATTAGTTATCTTGGAAATTTGGACATTTTCCCTCATTGTGGGTGTTCAATGTGAAAGTAGACTTAGTAGACAGTCCTTGCAAAAGAGACTCTGGAATGGCTGAGAATATTATTTAGAACTAGAGGCCTAGTGCACAAATTCATGCATGGGTGGAGTCCAGCCAGCCCTCCCTGATTGGGGCTGATTGGGCCAGGCCAGCCAGGGGGAGGGGATGTGGGAGATTGGCCAGCTGGCCCCACCCCCCAATTGGTGTCGGAGAGGCTGACCAGGGGCTTGACAAGCTGAGAAGGAGGAGTCCCAGGATCTTGGTGGACAAGGCATGCTTCCAATTGGGGTGAGGGGGCCTGATCGGGGGCAGGGCCAGCATAGGTGTGGGGCCATGGGCAGTTGGCAGGCTGGCCCTATCCCCTGGTCCAACTCCAGGGGAACTCCTAATAGAGGGCACAATTTGCATATTACCCTTTTATTATATATGATAATCCTAGCTACTGTAATAGATACAATCTGAAATCTCAAGATCTTTACACAACATCTGTTTATTTGTCATTCATGTCTCTTATGGGCCATATTTGGAAATGAAACATATCACTTCCTCCAACATCTCAATGGCCAGAACTCAACCACTTGGCCATAATCAACTTTAAAAGATGCTTAAAATCCTAATCTAGGTTTTTTGTGCCAGAAAGGAAATGAAAAGAGTTTTGATGAACTTCTCACTAATTTCCACTATAGTGAATGTGATCTAGATGACTTTTAAGGTCTCTTCACCTCTTTTTGGTGTTTTTTCATCACTGTATTTTCATGTCATTTTGTATTACATTTTTCTAATTTTCCAGTTCACTTATTTTATGTAATTGCTCTAACCTGTAATTAAACCCACCCAGGTTGTTTTTAATTTTAATTTCAGTATTTTAAAGTTCTAGAATTTCTACTTGGTTATTATATAGTTTTCACTTTTCTGTTGAAATTTTAGTATTACACTTTATTTCTTTGAATGCATTAAACATAGCTATTTTAAATGTTTCGATCTTGCAACTCTCTGATCTGAATGTCCCATGAGTCTGTGTATTTGTGTGTGCGCATGGGTATTGTGTCTATTGATTTTCAGACCTATCTCTCATCTCTACTTATGTCTTGTTCTTTTTTACTGAATGTTGGTCACTTTATATAAAATATTGTGGATAAAATTTAAACTTAGACTAATGTATTTGTCTCCAGAAATATTTATATAAGCTTTGGGCATATTTATTGGTGTTAGTGGCTATTCTGGATAAATCCAGTTTGAAATTAAGGTGTCTTAAAGCTAGACTTCATTTTCTTATAGGGAAAATGCATTTCTGGCTCACAGTTACTCCTAGATAGAGACTTTTAACTTCTCAACTGGAAGGAAAGGTGTTTATTAAAATAGCACCTCATAGGTTGGGGACCCCAGACTTTGTATTTTGCTCTCTTAGTTCTAAGAATCTCATGAAGCTCTATGTACAATTTACCAGCTTCTTAGATGCCTATGTAAGAATCAACAGTCAATTATAGTGGAAAAACTAGCCTAAATACTGAGTTCATTTCTCCATATTTTCTTATTTTCCTGAATCTTAGATCTATAATTCTTCAGTGACTTTGGAACCAGGCATACACCTACACATACACAAATACTTTGTTCAAATACATTGTTCACTTCGGTTTAGCTTTTAGTTATGGCTAACAGTATGGTTCCCAATTATTTAACCTGTCTTATATGGCTGGGTAGCTAGCTATAATCTGTACTATAACTCACTTTTTCTCTTTAACAATACACATTGATCATTTTTCACACAATATTGATGCATTTGCCTTATTATTTTTTATTATTTCAGCCAATTATATTGTACCAAGGGCCCAGTGCACAAATTTGTGCATATTGAAAGGAACTGGGGGACGTGAGACTGCTCTGGGCACAGGAGCCCATCCTCCATGTTCCCACCATGCCCTCCCACCACGGCTCCCAGTCCTCTGTCTGTCAGCTGCCCCACTTCTGCCACCACCACAGCACCAACCTTTCTTGCACCTGCTAACGCAACCACTGACGGTGTGGAGCAATTGGGGCTGGCGCTAGGCACCAGCAGTGAGTGCAAGCCGCATCTCCAGTGCCAGCTACAGGTATTAGTGGGGCCAGCGCCGGCAGTGGGTATGAGCAGCAGCTGCCTGCCCTGATCACCCCTCAGGGCTTCTCCAACTCCCCCTGCTCCCTAGGGGTCATCGGGGCAAGCAACAGCCCTTGCACCCATGACCGGCACCAAGCTATTAGGGCAGGCACTGGGCCCGGCAACAGGTATGAGAAGCAGCTCTGGTGCTAGCCGCAGGTGCTTTGGGGCCGGCACCAGCAGCAGGTGTGAGTGCCTGGCGGGATCACAGCACATGGGAGCAAAGAATTTTCAGTAACCACCAGAGCCTCACCCCAATGACAGCACCCAGCACCCCACCTTGGTCTGGCGACCCCACTCACCTAATCCACCATCCTACCGTGGCCAATTCCCATCATATTCCACACTCTGCCACCTGCTGCTGATGCCCACCATGTTCTGTGTGCACACCCTGGTGGTCAGCACATGTCATAGCAACTGGTTGTTCAGTTGTTCAGTTGTTCTGCCTTTCAATCTATTTGCATATAAGGGTTTTAGGTAGGTAGGTAGATAGATAGATAGATAGATAGATAGATAGATAGATAGATAGATAGATAGATAATGCTGCTTTATTTAGCCATTTCTCTATTGATGAACATGTAGATTCTTCACAATTATTTAAAGCAAATATATGCATGTATATAAAATTCTAGAAATTTAATTGTTACATATTATCATATTGTTTACTAAGATTTTGAACCAATTTACATTTTTACCAACAGGGTATGAGATAATGCATGTTTTTCTACAGGCTCACCATCACTAGATTTTATCAAACTTAAAAATTTTGGAATCAACTCTTAATTATACTTCTAGATTCCATTATCTTTCCTCTCCAGTCCCATCTCCACATTATGGACAAACTAGGGGCCTGGTGCACAAAATTCATGCATGAGGGGCGGGGAGGCAGTCACTCAGGCCAACCTGCATCCTCTCCAATATAGAGTTCTTGGAGACTCTCACAATCCAGGACCTCTGGTTCTTAACTGTTAACCTGCCTGCCTGCAACTAACCACTCTGCCTGCCTGCCTGCCTTATCCCCCTAACTGCCCTCCCCTGCCGGCCTGGTCACCCCTATTAACTTTCTTTTTTAATCTTATCTCCTTCAAGCACAATTGTATTTGACTTCGTTATTGGCTTCTTTCTCTCACACAATTTTTCTCCTTTATGTAACACTTTTCCTACTGACTCATCATTTATAAACTTTTCTTTCCTCCCTATTTCCTACTTCTGTTCCATCATCATTCTTCCCATTTTTCTACTACCCTCCTTCCCTTCCCACATTCCTTCTTTCCTTTATCTTTACCCTTTCCCACCCTCCCCTTTTCCTTCCTTCCCACCTTAATTTTTTTCTTCACTTCCTCCCTCTGACCTGCTTTGCTTCCTCCCCCATTCCTTCCTTTTTCCCATTCTCATTTTAAGCTCTACCAGCTCTCTCTTTATAACTTTTCTTCCCTCCCTCTTTTTCTCTCATCCTACCTTTGCCATACATTCTTCTCTAGTTACTGCCACTGTTTTAATACCTATCTATCTACCTGCCTAATTATCCACTATCATTTATCTTATTTTTCTTTTCTGACTTCTACTTTTAAAATCTGTCCCCAGTACACAACTATACTTGGTTTTCATTATAGTCCCTACAGTTCCCTCATACATCCTCTTTTTTTAACTCTGCTTTCCACTGACTCTTTTATAAAGTTCTTCCCTCCATCCTGTTCCACCCCTCACCAACCTGGTTACTTCCCCTCAAACTCTTCCTGGCTTTTGCTCCCTCTGCCCACCCCTTGCCCATCTCTCCATCTCCTGGCTCCTGCAGGTTCACCCCAGCTCTGAAGGGAGATGGGGCCTCTCACAGAAGACCCCTGCCCTTGTGGCAGAGAAAATGGAGCAAGCGAGAGAGTGGGCCAAGGAGGCGGTGTGTGTGGGAGAGAGG
Source organism: Murina feae (assembly GCA_004026665.1). Taxonomy (NCBI): domain Eukaryota; kingdom Metazoa; phylum Chordata; class Mammalia; order Chiroptera; family Vespertilionidae; genus Murina; species Murina feae. The sequence goes on from PVJC01022736.1 coordinate 22,646, forward strand.
GAGCAGCCCTCCTTTCCTCATTAAAGCTTCCATGGGGAGGGGGCATTAACCCCCAGCTCAGGGCTCAGCCCCAGCCAGGTGGCAGTTGTCTATGCAGCCCCGGCACTGCAGCTGCAAAGCAGGAGCACCTCCACCTCTGGACCATCCACCCCTCCATTCAGGGACCCACCAATGGCACAGCTTCTGTCTCCCCTGGACAGCAGTGTGGGCTCACTTCTCCCACCCCTTGGCTTCCGCCTGGAATCCATCACGGGACACACACATGGAGGCTTAAGCCTTTGTGTGTATGCTTGGCCATCAATTGCTTTCCAGGCCACAACTTTGGGGCCAGCTGGCTGGTCCTGCCCCTCAGCTTCTGCATGGAAAGTGATCAATCGCCTCCGTGTGTGTGCCCCGTGATGATCAATTCCAGCCGCAGCCACTGGCCGGCTCACTCCTCCCACCCTGTGCTGCACCCTGAATTGCTGCCACAGGCTAGCTTGCTCCTCCTGTCCCGAGGCTGCAGCCATGGGCCAGCTCACTCCTCCGGCCCCCCGGCTCCTGAGGCAGAGATTTTCCATCTGCCCTGCTGGACCCCAGTGTGCGGTTTCTCCAGGGCTATGGCCTGCGCAATCTTGGCTGGGCTAATTTGCATACAGTCGCTCTGATTGGCTGGTGGGCACAGCATAGGCATCGAAGAAAAGGTCAATTTTAATATTACGCTTTTATTAGATTAGATACATTTATAAATGGTAAAATCTGATCATGTCACTTCCTTCTTTAAAAACATTTTCCTTTAATCCACTCATCTGCTGAATGAACAACATAAACTGATAAACAAAAACAGATCCAGAGACAGAGAAGCATTGATAAGACCATCAAACGTCAGAGGGAAAGTAGGGGAGGGTAAGGAAAAGGGGAAGAGATCAACCAAAAGACTTGTCTGCATGCATATAAGCCTAACCAATGGACACAGATACCAGGTGGGTGAGGGCATGAGTGGGAAGTGGAGGGGGAGGACAATGGAGCAATAAGGACATATATTTAATATCTTAATAAAGAAAAAAAATAAAATTTCAAATTTCAAAACCTTAAAAAAATAAATTTTGCCTCCCCACAGTCAAAGGACAATTACATTTGTAGACACTAACATTTTTTTCTGTTCTCTGCTATCTCCTAGCCCCATGTTCTGTGCAACTCTAACTAGTCATATTCAATGCTTCTACATATGCCATGCCACACTTTTCCACACCTCGACACCTTTGCATATTCTCCTTCTCTCTGGAATGTTCTTTCTTCTTTTACCTATATAGGAAAAGATAAACTACAAGGCTCAGATCAAGGTTAGATATTAATTCTTTTAAGAAACTCTCCTGCAAACTTTACCCCTCCCACCTTCCCCACTAGCAACACACACAATATGCCCAGTCAATTGTATCCTCCTTCACATCACTACTATTCCTTATAACTACCTCTCTTATATGTATTATATGTTTGTAAGTCTGCCTGCCCCACCATTAAATTATAAGTTTGTTCAGCAAAGGATCTGTGTCTTATTCATATCCTCCACTCTTATGCCTGGCAGATTACCTGATACCGAGATAGTACTCAAAAATAATTTTTCAAAGAATAAATTCAGTACAAGTTACCTCTACAAAATGCTCCCATTATAACTGCTTTCAAAGCAAACTCCAACGCCCCAGGACTGGGAATTATTTGAGCAAAGATCTGTCTGGACCAGATTTATCAATCAAATCTCAGTCTGAGCATAGTCAAACTCAAGGGGAAAACAATAGAGGCTTGAGTTATTAGATAAAATTTATACTTTAGGCAGCAGTTTCCCATTCAATACCTAAACCCATTTGTATTCCTGACTTTATAACATCAGTTAAAATTATAAGTTGCTTAGAATTCAGGCCCTTAAGCTCATCACAAAAAAATAGTATATTTTGGTAGCATGGATTCTACAACTCCCAACAAAATGGGCACATGTTTTCAAGTTAGTTTGACCTCTGGTACGGGAGTTGCTTTGTATTTATTCTGTGTACAGTCCTTCTAAAAAGACACTTATTTTTTAGACAGCTATTTTGGCAGGCTTGGTTCTTAGCCTGTTGATAGAAAATGTAGGAAAAGAAAAGCTGAAGTGATTTATTTGTTTTAGGAAAATGAACCTGTGTGCTTACCAAGGAATGTTTTATCATCCCAAGGAGATAATATTTTCAGCCTACTTCAGTGCTGTGTAGCAGAGGACCCAGGAGACTGTAATGATACCAGCTATGATTGTAATCTATGACTCATCTCCTCCCATAAGGGGCTCTGATTTGCTATACCCCAGTGTCTCGTCCATTTGGCACTTAGTGTGATTGGGATTCTGTTCTCGACTAGATGTTCCCATCTGAACAGCCAAGACAATATCCATCTCCTCGGATGTCTAGATACATGATAATGCCTGTGGTAAATATGGTTTCAGTGTTATACATCTGAATTCATTGCAGCTGTTGGAATCAAAGGGGCAGGAAATGGCAGCAATTTTTAAGGCCTTAACAATTTTTGTATTTTCTCTACAATATCCCCACCAAGTGGCTACCCCACCTTTATTGGAGCTTCTCCCAGGATGGGCAGCCCACCAGCTTAACCCATGTAATTTAGGAAGTTAATCCCTTGAAAAATTTAAAAGAAAGTTGTTTCTTGGTTGTTTCCACAGTATGAGTTCTAGAAGGAAATCCGATTTTCCTTGGGGCTCCTGACCTGGTTTTGTTTCTCATTTCTTATGAGCATCCTTCAGTTACTAGAAAAGTTTTCTCTTCCATGAGCTGAATTGTTCATTCTCTTGCCTGAAATGTCCATACTTTTTCAAGTTCTCCTCAAAGAGTATTGTTTTGAGTCTTCATCATATTGATCCTTCACTATCCTAAAGGAGTCTAAGTTTCCTGCATTATCCCAGCTGCTATCAAAGGTCCTGTTGAATGGATTCCTTCATGGATGTGCAAGAAGTACCAGAAAGCAGGAGAAGAAATGAACAGATTCTTCCATTCTTGCACTCTAAAATACCCTTTAATAACATATCCTCTTTCCATGCAGATATTTTTCAGAAGCCCCTTTATTTATCTCTTCAGTGGGATGACATTTTCCCTCAATTCTACCATCCTGAAAACTGCTAAACCTTATTTTCCTTGGGGGCTTTCTGTGTGGGTTGCTGTGGGCTCTTGAATATTACAAGGAACTGGGTGAATATGGAATAAAAATTTCAACAAACATGGGGATAGAAAGATTGCTGTTTTGGCATTTAATGGATACAGATTTCATACTGAATCTGCTTCTTGCCTGTTGTGTGTTCTTAGAAAAATTACTTTGTCTCTCTAAATAATAGGTTTGCCCATTATCTACAAGTGGAGGTAATCCCAATTATCATGATAACTTATTATAAATTAGTGGCAATATACCAGTACATAGAACTTAACACAATTCCTAGAAAACAGCAAATGCTTAATAAATAGATTTAATTCTTTAAAAATATTCTTCACCTTGTAATCCACTTCAAATTTGGATACCTCATAAGAAATAACATCTTAGAAAAGCTTTATTTCTAAAATTGCATAACAATTAGAAATTTCTTCCTCAGTTGTTCTTGTTTGATAAATGAAGACAGCATGCTAAAAACATTCCCACGATTCATAAAATATGGTAGCTGTGTTAGAAATAAAAATTAAAGAGGAATCACTTTCTTTAATTGAGCTCCATGGTCCCACCCTTATGTCTGGCACACAGAAATTATTACTTTCTATAATACCATCTGCACTAACCAACTCAAATGTTAGTGGCCTTCTCTCTTTCCCTGTCAGTGCACATACAGGACTGGGATGCACAGTGCCATTTTAGGATGAGAGTCTTGTGGAAGTGGGAGTAGGCAGAGTTGTGAAAAGTACTCTCTTTAACACCCTCAAGGAATGTCCAGGTCAATGAGGGAGACAAGATGTCAATAACTAATTGCATTACAGTTTGAGGATGTAGATATATGTTGTGGATATTGGAGTAAGAACAGGCATAGTCAACTCAGGCAGGAGGAGAGCATGGGGAACCTGGGAGTGATTCAATAAAGCATAACACTGGGTTTTCAAAAAAAATAGAAGTTGAATCAAGACAGTCTCTTCAATAAATGGTACTGGGAAAATTGGACAGATATATGCAAAAAAATGAAACTAGACCACCAACTTACACCATACACAAAAATAAACTCAAAATGGATAAAGGACTTAAACGTAAAACGGGAAACCATAAAAATACTAGAGGAATACAAAGGCAACAAAATCTCAGACATATGCCAAAGCGATTTCTTCACCGACACAGCCCCTAGGGCATTGGAAACTAAAGAGAAAATAAACAAATGGGACTTTATCAAAATAAAAAGCTTCT